>BGPR01029840.1:0-19026 GCA_013235015.1 Araneus ventricosus | reverse complement strand
AATCTTTCCATAGTATTCCCCGTACAAGATTTCACGTTCAAGTTTGACCTAAAGTCGGCACGGGTTACCTTTATCTTATTGCAATAATACTTTTTATTTATGTTACTGAGGTGAAATAGAAAAAAATAGAGGGTATGCGTGTTCGATTTTGCAAAAAAAAATTCCCATTGTATCTTGGGATACCCTACCCCACATTCATTAGCCTATCTCAAATGTTAATAAAGGACTCTTTAAACATAGCAATATATGTCACAGGATTCATATTGGTAGTTTATTATAAGTTTTCTTTTAGATCTAGAAAATAGTGTTAAATTGTTCGCAAAACGTGGTGTTAGTCTCCCTCATACGATAGTAGTTACCCTACATTTTGACTTATGCACAGCAATCATCACTAATTTCCGTAGTTAACATACATAGAAAACGAAACCTATTTCGCTAAACTTTCGGGATACATGAACACTCAAACGATCTCCTACAGCTTTATGTTTGTTGTTAAACCTCTGACCACACTCTGGATAAGAAAAAGGCCTTTCGTCAGTATGAGTTCTCGATTGGCATTTCATATTACTATTACGAAGAGTGAAATACTGGCAACACATGCAATAGTGTAGAGAATGTCCTTCAATTATCAGCGTTCAATACAAAACCTTTTCATTTACTGTCATCTTTGAAAAAATGAAACAAAAGATTAGGAAGCAAAGCAGAAATTTTTCATGGACTTCATACATAAAACTCATTTTAACCCCTTAACTGGTTTGTTTTCTAATTAGACAATACTTTCTATTTTGGGAAAGCGTAATCATTTTAACCCTTTCCAAGCCCATGGCAAGTATACTTGCCGCCAAATTCATGGAATTATAAATGCAATTTTTAAGGTTGGCGTGAGATCACGCCAAATATTTTGATGAAACTATAGCCAAGATGCTCCAATTTCTTATTCCAAACCATTACGAAGTGTCTTGTCTTGGTAATTAATTATTATTTAATAAAATTAATTAAAAAAATAATGTCATCCAATATGGTAAATGCATTCTCATTACCGAAGATTTTATTATACCACTACTATAAACAATGGCCCTTTAAAAGGTTAATTCAATTGAGAACCTAAACAACAGTTGAAATGTTTATGAATTCCACGTAGCTTTTTTTCGAATTATACGGTCCGTGAATAACTTTGTTTTATTTTATAAGTTTAAAATTGCGATAATTCAATGCGCGTATGGCGTACGGCAAACCAGTTAAGGGGTTAATTTACTATAAAAATTTTAATACCAATCTGGTAGAGAATGAATGAAATGTAATCAGCTTTATTCTTGGAAAGATATATTCGTCTAATAATTATTTTTCTTAAATGCCCTTCTATTTTCATATTCATAATAAGGACACATCTAGATTAACACGTATTCGTAAATACGTGTTTTTTTACGTTTGGTTTATTTTCCTTTTTTATCTTCTGAACGAATTGTTCGAAAGTTAAATCATTATTCGTACAGGAAAATAAACGATAGAATATGTATTATAAATCCGCTTTACAGAATTACTGAAAATCGGCGCAAACAATTTTTAAAAACTGAACTAAACAGATATGAAACATAAATATCTTAAATCCGACAAAATGCAAAAAAATATTCATTAAGTGTAAACTGTCACTTATTGGACGAATACAAGAAAAGGTCTTGATCAAGACTATTTTAAATCCTGAGATGCATCTTCTGAATATTATCGGTTTAGCATCGATAAAAGTTTATTAGTAATCGTGAGCGAAAGTCAAATATGAAACAAGCAACACTTTAATCTAAAATTAAGTTTAACCTCCTTACTTTGTAAAGCGAAACCCTTTATTTCTCCAATTTTCTTCCAACATGCTGTATTGTTATATGTAGCTTTACAGAATCTTTCCTTCTAAATTTTGCAAGACGAAGCTGACCTGAAACTGTCTCTCTTAAGTATGTGTTCTGGGATCTCGTTTGGAAGATGGAATAACTTCTTCACTTTCTTCTTAATCATCGTTTAAATTAGCACCAGACAATTTGTCTTGCATTAATTCAACAATTGTGAATAATTTTGAAGTCACGATATCGGTATCACAGAACACGTACTAGAAAGAGGGAAATTTTCACATTTCAGAAAGCGGGAAAACGACTTATAAACGAAGCTTTGTGTCCTATAAACGAAGTTCATCTTTACAATGGATAGAAATGAATCGCGACTGTGATAAAAAGACGTATAAATGAGAAACATATAAACAGTTCTATACTGTATATGAAAACAATTTACCATCAAATTGTATGCACTACAGATGAATTCAAATTACTATAGAAGGCATAGGAAAATTTTTAAAAAACAATGCAAAATTAAAAAGGTATATTAATTGGCTTAAACAAGTAAACAAAATATAAAAACTCTTTCAGGTGCGTTGTAATATGCAAAACGCCGGATACGTAAATATACCAATGAAAAAGTATTATAAATGCCTAAAATCGATTACACACATGAAGAAATACTGCTTGCAGTACTTTCTTGCCACATGAATCCTCAAAATATGCAGTTGCTCACTTCTTTTTTGTGTAAACCTCTTCCCACAGTGAGGACAAGAGAAAGGCTCTTCACCAGTGTGAGTTCTCACATGGCGTTTCATATCAGTAGTGTAACTGGAGCGATACTGACAAACCATGGAACAGTGAACAGTACGTCCTTCAATTATCTGCGTTTCATATAATGTCTGGAATACGCCGTCATCGATCTCTGTGAAAGGACAAAAAAAAAGAATAAGGAAACGCAGCAGCAACTCTTTTTATTAAGTTCATACATGAAAATTATTTTAATTTACTATACCAGTTTTCAGTACCGATTCGTTACAGAAAGTCGGTATAAAAAAACGAAATTCGATATAATTGACCTTACGTAGCTATGGAATTCAATGATATCAACTATGGAATTTAATTTTTTTAAAATGATATAATATTCAATAAAAATTCTTTAAAATGCACTTTTTAAACCTTTTGCTTTTATATTTATTGAAAGGAAAATCTTCCAGATTGACAAGTATTTGTAAATTTTGCTTTATACTTAGGTTATGAATGAATCATTCAAAAGATAAATCACTGTTTTTAAACAAAAATAAAAATTAGAAAGTATATTCTAAGATATGTGTCGGTACTCGTCAACATATAATTTTCTGTTAGAAAAAATATATTCTTTGCCCCACAAAGTGGACATGAAACGATCTTCCAGAAATGTTGTTTCTCGCATTGCGTTGAATTTTAAGCGCTTCCATTGCTCTGGTACTCGCAGATGACGAAGCTCTGCACAGGACTTCTTGTACCCATCAATATTTATTATATAGTCTCACATTCAATGTCTTCTCTTCCTCTGAAATGTTAAAAAAATCTTTAAAGATAGAAATATATTTCAAGAATACATATCAACATTATAATCACAGACACATATCAAGCAATAGTAATTCCTTTACATAAATAAATGCTAACGATAAAAGAAAACCAAATATCAATATGTCTGAACATTTTATATAAGTATTACAAAAGTCGTCAACGATCTCTTAATATCCCCATATTAATTATTACTTTCTAATATAACAATATATTCTATGAAGAAAAAAACACTTCGGATTAGCTTTGATATAACCAACATAAAAATTCCCTCATAGAATATTTTCACAAGGAAAAAGTATACTGATGGAGTCTTTCGAAACTAAAGTTTACAATATTTTTTTAAAAGCAAATTGTGTATTCTCTAATCTAGATAGTAGAAAGCTAAAAAAAAGTTTAAAAGCAGATGATTAACAATTGCAGATGAACATGCCGCCTACATGGATATTTGTCCATTATCAGGAAATTGAAGGGGAAAAAACCTTGCTGACGGCTCTGTCTAACTGTCCTGTTTGTCCTTTCAGTTCCATGACTAACGAGACCATCATGGCTGAGGATTACTTCCTGGATTCGGGCAAGGTGCCACTCCATTAGTTTCTAGCCCTCTTAACAGATATTCCACTCTCTAGATGAAGCTCCAACTTAACTAAGATGTTCCAAAATTTGCTTTTCAGGCCCTGGACAAATATCCACCTGAAAGACAAAGAATCAACAACAGTATTATATTCATGAAAGGAGAATCAAACACTGCACAGGAGATGTTCGGTTGGATTATCAGTTAACGGACATAGTCATCTAGAGTTGTCCAATCATGGACTGAATTTGGTCATATTCGACTAATAAATTTGTTGCGCCTTGTAATTTAGAAACTCTTTAATTACCGTTTTCCTAATCTGAAGTATGCTTGCAATTAGTCAAGAATCTCATGAACCGCACAGTAAATTAAATCTCTGACTGCGTTTCCCGCGATTTCGGCCGGTTGGAAGCAAGTCTGTTGTTTAGCAACGGATACGGAAACCCTCCGATCTTTAGCGCATGCGCCGGGCGGAGTTAATTTCGACAAAATAAGGTGAAAGTGAAAAATGGAAGTTTGACGTTTACATTTTACTGAGCGCGATCTAACAAACAACTCCGGATATTCGCTCCTATGACTCATTGCCTGACACCCCTTTCCGGTATAAAATCGTCCAAAAGTGGCAGTATCGGAATCCAGTAACTGAACAGTAGTTTCTACTGCATATTGCGATTTTCACAGGTTTCCATGCGTTTGCTTAGTACTTTTATAGCGTTGGATCATATTATAATAATAAAGCTATGCATATAAAAAAAACAACTCTCTTGGCTCAACTGTGTTTGAAGACTTTTGCAAACTTTGCTCTAAATAGTGATTCTAAAATTAAATCGCAGTCGGAGGGCTAATTAGCTTGTTGAAAGAAGAACATCTTTTAATGAGATCATCGTCCTGGTGATCTTCTGTTACAATAGTTGACTTTATTACATTCCTCTTCAATTTTAAACTTTCTATATCTTTCGTATAATTTGAATGGTTATTTGTTTCAAAGAATTGAGGGTTATTGGATTTATTTTGTAACAACGAGGTCGAAACAACCAGGATTTACAATTTTTCAATTGATTTACATTCATACCTCTAGATATTAGGTCAGTGGGGTTGTCTGTTCCGGAGGTATGAATCTGTTCCGAAGGGTCGATAAGATTTTGCATTTCTGAACTCTACTTCTTACCAACATTTTAAATCGTTCTGGATTATCCTTGATGCAGTAATGCACAATAGACGAGTCATTCCAAAAAAATATCGTTATTTCATTAGGAAATTATATATTCATATCTTAACCCTACATCGGGAGCATCTATTGTGAGATGAGACACCCGTATTTTTTTGTGCTTAAGTGCAGGCTTTAACGAAAAAGGTGTGGGACCTCTAGTAGCTTCTTGGCTCCCTACCACTCACACTAATGCATAGTGGTTTTTCTCTAGTGCTCTTTTGATGTACTTGAGAGGCACGTTAATCTGGTAGATGAGATGGGCCCGATTACGTTTCCACTTTTGATTTCCCAAATTTTTCTCAATATTTCTGTATATATTCCTGAAAAACCTTTGTATGCCTGTGCTCCAGCCCCTAGCTCAATGATATTTTTCGTTGTTTCCGATAAATTGTTTCAAGTATGTCAAATTATTTCAGGCTCTCGTCGACAACTGTTGTCATTGATAAGGAACCTTACGGGAAAGTAAGAAAAGTACGAAAGTCAACTCCCGCCTGCATTCCTGGACATTTTGGTAGTCGAAATTGCTAGGAAATACAAAAAAGTGATTTATATTATATATATATATCATGAAAATCAATAAATGTTGAAATAAAATGGAGAGGCTGTAGTAAATCGGTAAAAGCGTATAGATGCTCATCAGCGTAAGTAAAATCTATACGAACCGCTAAAAAATTAGTGAAATCATAATGTTTTCTGCGAACAGTGTTGACATATAGCTAAAAACACTGTCCCTTACCCCGAACATTATGATAAACAAAGAAATTGAATGAAATACAAATAAAAGAAATGAATTTACGAACCTAAAACTGAGAGATGCTGCCAACGGGAGACGTGACAAAGGAAATAACTAAACGCGTCATGTAGGGACCGGATGTTTACAAAAATATCAAGTTACTTCTGAGGTTGGGGGAGTTTCGATGAAGATTAGGAAATCGATGGAAAAAAAGATGAAAGCGAACTACATTGAGGAAACGATGAAGATTAAAGAAATGATGAAAAAAGGAAAAGAGTGTATTTAAAAATTAATGTGTAATATAAAAAAAGGTGTATATAAAAATTAAGGGATAATGATAAAAAAGGAAAGGAGTGTATTTAAAAATTAAGGTGTATATAAAAATTAATGAAAGATGATAAAAAAGGAAAGGAGTGTATTTAAAAATAGTGTAACTAGTGTAATTAAAAATTAAAGTGGAAACGGTAAGTGTTAAATAATATTTGAATTTGAAATCAGTTAATAAACGACTTAAAGATGCGTTTTCGAGGTAATCACATTAGACCTGTCTGGCTTGAGAGACCCTACCACAGTATTAGAACTGCGCCAGCATAGCTCTAATATGCAATCCTGTACTTACATCTTAAAGCCATTAATTAAAGGTTCGTAGAAGGAGGTAGGAATTTCATTACTATTAAGGTTATTTATAAGGTGCTGAATTTGTTTCTTGATTGAATTTTTATCGCTGCATGTTTTGTTAATTCTTATGAGTTGATTAATGATAGTGTTTTTGCAGATTTTAGAAGAGATATTTGAGTTCCAAAAAATATATCTATTGACATTGAATTTAAACTCGTTTCTTTTGTCATAAATATCTATTTTTAAAGTATTTTGACTATCAATAATTAAGTCCAGAAAAATAACTGGTTCTTGATAGCTATTAGCTTGTATTAATTTAAGGTCATTTAGATTCAGAGTATTAATAGTTGTATTGAAATCTTTATGGTTAAAAATAATGAAGTCATCAATGAATCTAAAGACTGAATTCGAATTAATAGCGATATTCCGTTCAAAAAAGTGTAGAAATAAATTGGCAAGAAGAGAAGAATAGCTGGTCCCTTGTGGGATGCCTTTAATTTGCTGAAAGATATTTTCCCCGTTGAAAATAAAGTTATTGTAAATACAGTAATTTGTAAGATCTTTCCACAATGTTATTGGGATGTTAAGTAAGGTTTTTAGGTCGTAGAAATAGTTCATTAAGACTTCTTGTAATTTATCTAATGGGATGCTTGTGAAGAGGTCTTGAAAATCATAGGTTTCTATTGTATCTATTTTATTATTTTTAAGGGATTCGATAACTTTATTATTGTTTTTAATTATCCAGGTAAAATTTTCGTCTTCAATAAACTTGAGGATTATGTTGAGATATTTGGAGAAGATTATTCCAGGTTTATACATATAGATGTTCGTACCGCAAGTAATATATCTAAATTTAATAGGCTGTTTATGGAACTTAGGATAGATGACAATATACGGAAGGTTGTTATTTACATTGTGGCATCCAATTTTTTTGTTTAAGGCTGAGATTTTTTTCTTAATAGTGATGATATTGGATTTACACTGTTTAAAGGTTTCTGAAGATTTTAGTTCCGTATCTAATAGTTCAAGATAAAATTTCTTGCAAATTAATGCGTAGTTGCCGGCTGCCTTGTCAATAGGGGTTATAATGAAATGTTGTTTGAGTTTCGATGCTTTCCTTTATACTACGGAATACGTAGGCTTCATTTCTTGCATTGATTAGTCTGTAATTGCTTTTTTGTGTGTTTAAAGTTGAAATACATATTCCATTTCCATTCGGTGAAAAACTGCACAGGTGTGTCAAATTTATGAGCTACTTTTAGGCAAAAATTATCAAGGCCATTGAGAAAACTTTTTAGAATGTGTTTTAACGAAATTTTGAAAATAGGACGAAATTTGGTACCTTTATTCATTATCGACCTTAATTCTTCGTTTTCTATAATATTAAGGTTGCTAGTAAGGATGTGTTTATGAAAAGGATTCACATACCTTTTATTTTTTTTTTCATTGCAATGACATGGAACATTGATTCTATTCGTTTCTATATTTTTACAGAAAAAATTATAATTGAAGACCCTTCTGCTATGTTTGTTTCTTATTTGTTATATATAGTTTTGTATCCCGAAAAATAGTTCAATTTAATAAGCTTTTCCTTAAGAGTAGGCAAGAAGGTTATTCTTAATCTCAGAGATGAGTTGTACCCGAACGCGTTGGCATTTGTATTGCACCCGACCGAAGGTTAAAGCTTAATCTTGCAGCTAAAAGTGCACCCACGAAATCAAACCTTGAAAGTGACAGCGTTTCAATGTTGCAATTTTGCTTTTACATGCAAAAGACATTGACAGAATCTTGCTACTTTTAAGTATATCACCGAACGTATACTACAGCTCCATTCGCTTTTTTCAAGGCATCAGAAAAACAATGCAATTGATTATGACTCAACTTCACCAAGTACTACCACTGCTAAATAATAATGAGTTAAATTTATGAAATACCTTATTTCATCACGCATTGGGGTAACTATATGCCAAAGAAATGCTGATCAACTGCTTTAGGACAGTCATTCCAATCTAGTTGTAGCACACCATATTAAAGCTAGAAGAAAACAATTTTCTTTTGATAGTAAAGGCTCCTAAGGATCCTACTGCGTCGAAAACACAACCAGAAATTTGTAAAATATATCTTTTAGTTTTTTTCTTTTTTAGGAAGGAATTTCTCTAAAGTTTGAGCCTCGAAAAAGAAAATAACTTAATCGAAATCCTATGCTAAACTTAACTTTTAGAATTTCAATATCGTAACTTTTGATTTGTTTCGATGCTTCTGTTAAATAATTTTTTGAAGAATGTTGACAATATACAAATCCGATTCTATTTTATTAATATATTTCGTAACAGAAATTATAAAAAAATTTCCAACTTTTTTTAGTTTTGAAATTTCATCACTTTTTAAGATTCTTAGTTTTAAAATATTTAAATCAAATGAGACTTTCAAAGTTCGGTTTGATTTTAAGAACACTTAGTTTTATTGGATTCGAATAAGTAAACATTGAAATTGAAAGAATTTAAATAATTCTATCAACAAAAGGATTTCAAAAATCTTTTAGCTTTAAAATATCAAATCGAATGTAACTTCAAGTTATGTAAATAAAATTAAACATCGAGACATTCGTATTTAAACAGATCAAAAATCTAGTAAATTTTGAATGTCGAATATTCAGCAATAATTAAACCTAGAAGTAAATAATGAAATTCCAATCTCCTCACCTTAATCTGAGGATCAAGCATTTCATAATGTTTACTTCCATTCTCCAAATTCTATATGAAACATTGCGTCTCAATTTTCCGCTTATTCTAAGTTCAATTTTTCGTCGTTTAATTCATAAATGGAAAGGAAACGAATTTTCGGAATCTAAGCACCAGGATGCATTCTCTAATCTAGATATTTAAGCCGTGTTCGGCAAATAACTCACAAACTCTTATTATCACATCCCGTCATCATATATTCACGTATGAACAAGAGATACAAACGAAGAAGAGTTGCCAGATAACATAACAGAATTCTGGATGAAATACTATTCATACGGCGATAAAATGAAATCCAAACCTACCACCTAATCAGATGACCCCTAATCTACTGTAGTTAAGATATAGCAGAGAAAGGGTAAGCTAATTAGATAGATGGTACGAATCTCAGAAGTAAGTCCTGAAGCTAACGTGTTAAAGTCAAACTTTCAGTACAACGGGAGAAGTGGCTTGGCTGTTAGCTTCGAAGCGCTGAAATCGAATTCTGGTTTTGTTTTCTGATCATCTTGCAACGTTTCGTATGTATTTAATTTTAATTTCTTCTTTTTTTCTCTTGGATTTGGGTAAATAACACTTCTTTTTGTCATGAAAACTGTCATTATCAAATTGTTAAGTGCCCTAGTTTTATAGTAGCAGAATGAAAAAAGGACATTAATCTTAAAAATGACTCAACAATGAATTTGGATCTCTGTAAATAATATGAATGTGGAAATTCTGCCAAAGAACTTTTTTGTGTGTGTTTCTCAAATATCCTTTCGTGAAATTAAAGTTGTTGTTTCAAACATGGATTCGAATGTCTGAATACCTCGTTCGAATCCTTTCATTTTGAAAATGAAAATTAAAGATCAAAATAGATTTACGCTGGTGAGAAAATATATTTATGATACAGCAAATATCTCGTATGAAAGAAAGGGAAAAATTATTTATACACCGGAAGATCCCGTTTATGTGGGACAACGGTTTACTTTAGACAAAATATCACACTTCTCTGTACACACAAACATTATGAACGAGTTTTCTGGTTTGTTTATTTTGGATTCACAGACCTTTTTCCGGTAACTCTCCGATTCAAGCAATCGCCAAATCCATTTGGAAACTGTATCAAGCGCCAAGTTCGAATCAGTTCTTTCTTTAGTTCACAAAGCGTTGAATTCCTCTTTGAGTTTGTGCAATCATTGCTTTTTAATTCGGTTAAAAAGCTCTTAAAATATTTAAATTCTAAATGGAAAGATTGGAATTAACTAAATCGTTTGGTTGAAAATTTAAGCGTTAGTGATTATCTAAAAAGAATGGTTAAAAGTTTTACCGCTAAACAAAATTTGCGGTTGCCAAAACGAGCGATAAAGAATAATTATGGCAACCTTTCCACAAAATTAGGTTCTTTTTTTAAGGTATCCTACAGGTTTAAAATCGTCGTTTTTGATGAAATTATCAAAAAAAAATTATGACTTAATTTTGTAGCTTGTTTAATCAACTTTTTAAAACTGTCTCACTTTTTACTCTACATGAATTACAAATGAAGTTACAGCTGTTTTATTACCGAACTGTAAGCATTATATTATGTTGCATGAAAACTTTAAATGTATTTTCTGAGAAATGATACTTTTGAGGAAAACTGTCGACCGTAACAATGAATTTTCAAAACGTTATTCAAGTATCGATATGAAATTTTCTGAGATTGTTTTCTGTAATATACTTGTTGTTTTCCTCTAAAAACTAAGATCAATTTGGAAATCAAGTATTATTTTTAAGTGCTTAAATATAAACGAAAAGCATTTTTTATGAAAAATTACCAGTTTAGTAAATATGTTCAGCTATATCTCAAAACTATTTTGAAGTATAAGAAATATTTTAGAGCATAACACAGATAACTATCATAAAAATGTACTCCTACAAGGATTTATGTATATTTAGAATATGATTTTGTCTATGGCTGTTAGTGTAAGGCAAATATTTAAGTCATTTTTCTTCAGATTTTTCAGTTTTTTTAAAAAAAATATTATTTTGAAAGCCTAATTTTACAATAGTTTCATAGTTTTAAAACATATATATATATATTTTAATGTTATTTTTCAACTGCATAAGTTATTTTTAAAAAAATGTCCCCGAACACCGTCGGATACCTTAAGTAAACATTGAGTGCTACAACAATAGGAACATTAAATTTAATGTTTTCAAAGTATTCTTAAAGCATAATATTAAGAAATTCCGCTTTAAGCATTAATTCATATCTTCAAACAGAGTTGTAAAATTTTAAAGATTCCCACTGACTTAAAATTATCACCGGAAGTTTATGGGCACGGCGGAAAAATTACTTTACGGCAAATAAACAAAACAGAAAACACGGCCATTGATAAAATATTGTAACGAATCTGTAAAACCTTCATCTAATGATCCGAAAGTTTTTTCCAAAAAATTGTGGAAAAATCCCAAACAAACAAGTTTAATTTTGGATCCTAGGGCACTACTACTTTATAGAATGAAAAGGCGTATTTTATTTAAAAATCATTTATAGAACATAGCTTATACATTAAATGGATTGCTTCAGAAGAGATACTTTCCTGTATCAAGCAAAATTCTAAAAAAAGAACTTCAGAAAGGCTTAGCAAATATTTAGAAAAACTTGGGAACATTCCGGATATTAGAACCATCTCGATCTGAGTTATGAAGTTACTAGAAATCTGCCGCAACAAATGCGTTGCATAGGCATTATTAATGCATCGGTACTAGGGATTGCAATCCGGAAAATCGGATCTGGTAATCCGGCGGATCCGGCATCATTAGACGTCTACCGGATCCGGTAAATTAAGAAAAATACATGAAGCCGATTTCTTGAAAAAATACTCGCGTTGTTGTAGGAGTAGGTACGTAAATGCATGGTGTGTACGAGTCGTTCGACGCTGACTCACCCGCTTCACATATAGACATTCTTATTGTTCAATTGATAGATGAATTACGTTTATGTTGCATTTACGAGTACGAGAAAGATTTAAGTAGATAATTAGACTTAGAAATGAATTGAGTAACGATCCGTATTTCTGATTTTTCTTTATAATACGACTTTCTTCTTACATAATGACCGAAATAATGTTTTAAATTGTAAGTATGTACCTATTTGTGTTGCATTGCAGGTCTAAAAGGTCTAAAACAAACATGGCACTTATGAAACCAATTTAAAATGAAAACAGGAATATTAATATACTTACAGAATAAAAAAAATACGATGATGATACAAGACGAACTGATGATACATTTACTATGTCGAAAAAAAAAAGTTGTAAGACTAGAAATGAAAAATATCTTAGAAAGAGTTGTTCAAAATGATAGCTTTAAAGAAAACATAGATAATACAGTAGAAAATAACTCAGATTCATCGGCATTGAAAAGTGATTGGACATCACAGAAAGAATTACAGATGCAAATCCAGCAAGATATGAAAACCTAGAGCATAAATACCAAAAAAAAAGAGAAAGATTATGAGAAAACATCAAGAAAGGATATGACTGCAAATGAAAGTGAAAGAGTTCGAGGAAAATATTTGTCTTCCATTCATGAGTATTTGTTGACAATAAAACCAACAAGTGTAGAAGCAGAAAGGGCTTTCTAAGCCGCTGGTTATATTTGTAGCTCTGTAAGAAGCGGATTGACAGATGACACAATTAACACTTTTTGTTTCCTACTATAACTTTTTCAAAAACAAAGTGATTTTTTAAAAATTGTTTTACTTAAAATAATAATTTAAAGTAAGCATATTAAAAAATACGAAGAAGTTTTAAACTCATTATTGTATAATTGTGTCATTGATTTAACAGATTCATGATGACTGTCATAATTATAAGAATGAGACTGCTTGGCGTGTCTAAAATACCTAATAATTTTGATCTCAGTTCATAAGCTTGATTTAGTTAGATTTAATATAAGTTACTTACATCATATAAGTTACATTACAAGTTATCATTGATGTCATTTGTGAAATCTAGTAAATGAGACTGAACTTAAACGCCCGTCATTATCTAATTATTACTAAACTAATATAACAATTACAATTTAACTAGTTACACTGTACTAAGTTTTTATTGTTGATTCATACGTAAATCTCGATTAATTATAACAGTGTAAATAAAATTGATTTCATAAGAAATTAACGCTTTTTTTATAAACTTTGTAATACACTCAATTTATCATCTTTTATACAGTTGATTTTGGAATGAAAAGGCAAAATAGTTTTGATGTGTCCAATCCGGCCGGATCCCGCGGATCCGGTCGGATCGATGGGAATCCGGCCGGATCCGCCCGGATTGAAATTGGTGCCGGATTGCAATCCCTAATCGGTACTCGTTAACATAAAATTTTCTTTAAAAAAATTTTCTTTGCCCCAATATGCGTATGTGAAACTATCTTTCACAATTGTGGATTTTCGAGCGTCGTTAGACTTTAAGCGTTCTCATTCTGAGATATAGCACTTATCAATATTTGGTAGATAGCCCAACTTTTATTAGCCTATCTTAAATGTTAATAAAAACTCTTTAAATAAAGCAATATATGTCACAGAATTCATATTGGTAGTTCATTATATGTTTTCTTTTAGATCTAGCTAAATGATGTTAAATTGTTCTCAAAACATGATGTTACTCTCACTCATACCATAGCAGTTACCCTGCATGTTGACTTGTGCACACTAATCATCACTAATTCCCTTAGTTTACATACATAAAAAAAACTATTTGCTAAACTTTCGGGATACATCGACGCTCAAACGATGTTCTGCAGCGTTATGTTTTTTGTTAAACCTCTGACCACACTCTGGCCAAGAAAAATGCCTTTACCCAGTGTGAGTTCTCTCATGGCATTTCATATTACTATTACGAAGGGTGAAATACAGGCAACCCACGCAATAGTGTAGAGAATGTCCTTCAATTATTAGCATTCGATAAAAAGCCTTTTCATTTACTGTCATCTGTGAAAGAATGAAACAAAAAAGAATTAGAAAGCAAAGCAGAAACTATTTCATGGACTTCATACATAAAACTCATTTTAACCCCTTGACTGGTTTGTTTTCACAACCATCTCATTAGATGAGACCTTCTATTTTGGGAATGCGATATCATTTTAACCCTTTCTACGCCGTGGCAAGCATACTTGCCACCAAATTCATGGAATTATAAATGCAATTTTTAAGATTGGTGTGAGTTCACGCCAAATATTTTGATGAAACTATAGCCTAGATGCTCCAATTTCTTATTCCAAACCATTACGAAGTGTCTTGATAATTAATTATCATTTAATAAAATTAACAATATATGTCATCGAATATGCTAAGTGAATTCTTTTCTTAAATCAATCTCAATCCTAAAGTTATTTTGTTATAATACTACTAGAAAAAAATGGCACTTTATTATTTTAATACAATTGAGAATCTAAACCGTTCAAATGTTTATGGATTTCACGGAAGTTTTTTTCGAATTATAACGTCAGTGAATAACATTTAGTTTATAAGTTTAAAATTGCGATAATGCGATGCGCGTATGGCGTACAGGCAAATCAGTTAAAGGATTAATTTACTATAAAAATTTTAACACCAATCTGGTAGAGAATGAACGAAATGTAATCAACCTTATTCTTGGAAAGATATATTCGTCTAATAATTATTTTTCTTAAATGAACTTTTATTTCCATACTCATAATAAGGACATATACAGATTAACACGTATTGGAAAATACGTTTTATTTCGTTGTTTTTTTACATTTGGTTTATTTTCCTATTTTATCTTATGAACGAATTGTTCGAAAGTTAAATCATTATTCGTACAGGAAAATAAACGATAGAAGATATATAATTAGATTTGCATTACAGCCTTACTGAAAATTCGGTCCCAACAATTTTTAACAAGAAATAATGCATCTGCCCTTGTTAACAGGTAATTTTCTCTTAAAAACTGAACTAAACACATACCAAACGTAAGTCTCCTAAATCATACAAAATGCAAAAAAAAATATTCATTAAGTGTAAACTGTAAAAATATTGGACAAATAAAAGGGAAAGGAACCTTTTCTTTATTACGAATACTTGAGATCCTAGATACATCTTCTGAATAAACTATCCGCTTACGATCGACAACAGTTTATAGTAATCGTGCGCCAAAGTCAAATATGAAAGCAGCAACACATTAAACTAAAATTAAGTTTAACACCTTGTTTTGTAAAACGAAACCCATTATTTCTCCAATTTTCAAGCAACATGCTGTATTGTTATATGTCGCCTCACAGAGTCTTTCCTTTTAAACTTTTGCAACAAAAAGCAGACCTGAAACTGTCTCTTGTAAGTGTGTGTTCTCGGATGTCGTTGGGAGATGGAATAGCTTCTTCACGTTCTTCTTCGTCGCTTAAATTAGCTCCAGACAGTTTGTCTTGTATTACTATTCATTCTCATAGAATATTTTCACAAGTAAAAAATATACTGATTTTATGTCTTTCAGAAATAAAGCTTGCAATATTATTTATATAAAACATAGTGTTGTGTATTCTCTAATCTAGATAGTAGAAAACTAAAAAAAGTTTAACAGCAGATGATTAACAATTTCTATCCGGGACATGCCGCCTTCATGGATATTTGTCCATTATAAGGAACCTGAAAGGGAAAAAACCTTGCTGATGGCTCTGTCCAACAATCTTGTTAGTGCTTTAAGTTCCATGACTAACGAGGCCATCCTCTCCGAGGATTACTTACTGGTTTCAGGTAATGTGCCACACCATTAGTTTCTGGTCCTCCCACCAGATTTTCCATGCTCCAGATGTAGATGCTCTAAGATAATTGGCTCTTTTGGTCCCGGACAAATATCCGCCTGAAAGACAAAGAATCAACAGCAGTATTATGAAAGGTTCAAGAAAAGGAAAGTTCATGAAAGGAGTCCCAATCAAACACTGACCAGGAGATGATGGGTTGGATCATCATATAAGGGACATAGTGATCTAGAGTTGTCCAATCATTGCCTCAATTTGGTCATGTTCGACTAATAAATTTGTTTCGTCTTGTACTTTAGAAACACTTAAATTACCGTTTTCCTAGTTTGAGAAAAGGTTGACACTATTCAGGAATCTCTAGAACCAAACAATAACTTTAACCTCTGACTGCGTATCCCGCGATTTCGGCGTGTTGGAGGCAAGTCAATTTTCTACTGCATCCTGCGATTTTCACAGGTTTTCATGCGTCTACTTAGTACTTTTATAGCGTCGGATCATGTTACACTAATAAAGCTTTGCATATAAATAACAAAAAAATTGGCTCAACTGTGTTTAAACACGTTTGCAAACGGTGCTATAAATAGCGATTTAAAAAAATCTCAGTCAGAGGGTTAATTAGCTTGTTGAAAGAAGAACATCTTTTAATGAGATCATCGTCCTGGTGATCTTCCGTTACAGTAATTGACTTTATTACATTCCTCTTCAATTCTAAACTTTCTATATCTTTCGTATAATTTGAATCGTTGTTTGTTTCAAAGAATTGGGGGCAGTTAGATTCATTTTCTACCAACGGGGCCCTTTCCACAAGAATTTACAATTTTTCAATTCATTTACCTTCATACCTCTAAATATTAGGTCAGTGGGGTTTTCTGTACCGGAAGAATGAAACTGTTCCCAAGGGTCGATAAGATTTTGCATTTCTGAACTCTACTTTTTACAAACATTTTAAATCTTTCTGAATTATCCTTGATCCAATGATACACAATAGACGAGTCATCCCAAATATATCGTAATTTTATTGGGAAATTATGTATTCGTATCTTTAATTTCCGTTGGGAACATCTAATGTGAGATGAGACACCCAAATTTTTTTGTGCCCAAGTGCGGGCTTTAACGAGAAAGAGGCGGAATTTCTAGTATCTTATTGGCTACCTACCACTCACATTAAGGTATCGTGGTTTTTCTCTAGTCCTCTTTTGACGTATGTGAGAGGCACATTAATCTGGTGGATGAGTTGCGCCAGATTATGTGAGCATCTTTAATTTCGCAACTTGTTTTCAATATTTCTATTTATATACATGCAAAAATTCGTATACCTATGTCCCAGCTCCTAGTTCAATGATATTGATCGTTATTTCCGATATATTATTTCAAGTACCTCGAATTATTTCATTCTCTCATCGACAACTGTTGTCATTGCTAAGGAACCTTACGGGAAAACGAAAGTCAACTCCGCCTGCATTCCTGGACATTTTGTTAGTTGAAATTGCAAGGAAATACAAAAAAGTGATTTAAAAACTAAAATATAGCTCTGTATCACAAAAAATAGTTCGGTTAAATAAGCGTTTCCTTAAGCCTAGGCAAAAAGGTTATTCCTAATCTCACACATGAGCTGCGCGCGAATTTTTTAACATTTGTATTGCCTCCGAACGAAGTTGAAAACTTAATCTTACAGCTAAAACGACACCCATAAAACTAATCTTGAATGTGAGACAGTTTCAATGGGGCAATTCTGATTTTCGATGCAACAAACATCGAAATAACCTTGATATTTTTAAGTATATCAGCGAACGTATACTACAGGTCCACACGCTTTTTTGTATCCATCAGTAAAACAATGCAATTGATCATGATTCAACTCCACTAAGTACTACCACTTCTAAGTAATAACGAGGTACATTTGAGATTTAAATATCTTATTTTAGCAACCATTGGGATAATTATATCGCAAAGAAATGATCAACTGTTTTGGGATAGTCGTCCCAATCTAATTGCAACACACCATTTGAAAGCTGGAAAAATTAATTTTCTTTTTATAGTAAAGGGTCTTAAGGATCCTACGGGGTCGAAAACACGACCAACAATTTGTAAAATATATCATTCAGCGTTAATTCTTTTTTTTTTGAAGAAATTTTTCTAGAGTTAGAGAGACGAAATAGAAAGTAATTAAATCGAAATTCTATACTAAGCTTAAAACCTTTTGAATTTCACTACTAAAACTTTAAACTTGTTTCGACTCCTCTGTTAAACAATTTTTCTTGAAGAATGTTGACAATATACGAAACTGATTTTATTCTACTCACCAAATTCCTATTCTATTTTATTAATATATTTCATAACAGAAATTCTAAAAATTTTCTAAATTTTCAAAGTTTTTAAATTTAATTCATTTTTAAGATTCTTAGTTTCAAAACATTTGAATCAAATGAAACTTTCTAAGTTTTGTTTGAATTTAAGAACGTGAAGTTCTATTTTATTCGAATAAGTAAACATTCAAATCGAAAAAATTAAAACAATTCTATCAACAAAAAGATTTTAAAAATCTTTTAGCTTCAAAATATCAAATTGAATGCAAATTCAAGTTATGCGAACAAAATTAAACTTCGAAACATTCAAATATAAACAGTGAAAAAATTTAATGAAATTTTGATTGTCAGATTCAGCAATAATTAAACCCAGAAGTAAATATAATGAAATTCGAATTTTTTCACCTTAATTTGATGATCAAACATTACATAATATTTACTTCCTTCCTCCAAATTCTATATGGAATATTGCAACTCAATTTTCCGTTTATTCCAAGTTAAATTTTTCGTTTAATTCATAAATCTAAACGAAGCGAATTTTCATGCACCTAAGCTCCAAGATGTATTCTCTAATCTATATATTTAAGCCGGGTTCGACAAATAACTCGCTACGCTCACAAACACAAACTCTTACGGGTCTATTCTGGTACCCCTGGTTGGGTTGGGAGACGTCACTTTTTACGCACGTTAACAACGGGAAAAGTGACGTCTCCC
>BGPR01029839.1:0-17164 GCA_013235015.1 Araneus ventricosus | reverse complement strand
CTACTCCCAAACCATCCCGGGTTTTCACTACTCCCAAACCTCCCCGGGAGCTCTCCAATTTTCGTGTTGCTATTTATAGAACCTAGAACCGGTTATAACCGGTTCAGATCTACGAACCCTTTTTTATATTGCATCAACATACATACGAGGAAGGATCGAACTTGGGACCCTTCGGATGCTAAAAGGGCACGATAACCACTATACAGTTCCGGGCATCCTAGAACTATATAAAATTAATCTATATAAATATGGTATATGAAATAATCTATGTATTGTATGACGTCATTGGATTAAGTATACGATTGCGTCATGTTTGAGTACATTCCCGTATATTTTCAAAAAAGATATTAGTATTTCGTCACGCGGGTAGAGAAGTACATTCACACGTATTTACATTAATAATATATATAGAGAGAATTAAAATTAAAAAAACAAATTAAATAATTAAATAAACAAATAAAATTAAAAGAACATAACATTTTGATTGTTGGAAAGATTACATATAATAGACAATGTAGAACACTTCTTTGGAATACATTTCCTAAAATTTAATTTCAGCATATATACTTTTTCTTCTACAGTTCATATACATATAAGAAAAGGTATCTAACTTTTTGAGAGAATATTGAATTTAGTTTTTTCTTATTTTTTAAATCAATCTGTTTCCAATTTTGGAATAACGATATATCGATAATCGATAAATAGCTCTAAAGAACTTCATCTATCATCCAGAAAAAGTGTTCTGGACTGTTTACATTGGCAGTAAGAGTTACAGATTTGTCATCTACAAATTTATACACACTGGCACGTTATATAGAGATAGTTAAAATAAAAGGAAAAAAAAAAAAGTTCTTTAGAGCTATTTATAAAAAAAAAAAAAAAAAAACTTCTTAGTATATATATAAACTTAGTATCTCATCTCTCATAGTATTCTTGATAATACGGACATGGAGGTTATCATCGCTATCGATACAAGCGAATCCACTTTGTTTGTTCCTCGTTATTATACCACTGTTAATACTTTGATTGATAAACATCCCGATTCTACTTTAATTTCATGGAATACTTTTGCAAAATTTGTAACGGATAAACGTGTTTTGAGCAGTTCAGACGCAAAAGGTTGCACTTATTTTGATAAATGTTTAAAATTATTACTTTCTTTGAAAGGAGAATACCATTTAATTGTTACCACGGACGGACAAGTGTACAATGAAACCGTATGTCAAAATATCGTGGAAACGTCGAAATTAATCAGCACTATTAAAAAAGTCGAAATTCATTTTATCGGGGACTTAAAAAAAATGAATACAAAAATCATTTCCATATTCGAAAAAATACCCCAAGTTCAAGGATTCCAAAACGGAAAACCAATGGGAAAAACAAAACCGATTTTTCGATTAAAGGATTTGCAATTAGAAAATTTAAGAGACGAGAATAAATTCGGTGATTTTTTGATGGAAATTGTTTCAAAAAAAAATATCGATAAAAAAGAACTACGTAAGATATTAAAAAAGTTCGAAGTACAAATTCTGAATGAATATTCGAAAGAGGCTACCGACAACTTAAGTGGTCAGATAACGAATTTTTTTTCGGATAAAGAACATGTGGCGTGTGCAAGATTCATTCAAACTAAATACTCGAATTATATAACCGACAAAAAGAAAATACAATCTAGGATTCAACAGATCCTTAACATGTTAGATAATCCTCAACATATGTATAGTTTAGAAAATTTTAAATCTCTCACAGATGTCCCAGTCGAAGAAATTACGACCGAAAAGACCCCACTCGTATTGGAAGAAACGAATTGTGATGTAGATTGCGATATTATGTTCGAGCAATGTATGAACGTATGCATGTTGATAAAAGACCTCGTCGACGAAAATGATTCCATTTTGAAAACCAATTTCAAGAAGTTTGCCGAGTGTCCTTTCGAGTTATTGAATCACCAAGATTTACTCGACAGACTCTCGAAATTCGTAGAATACTATAAAGTGGATTTGAAAACTTACAAAATGTTACCGAATAAACACAAGTCTCCATTCACCCGCGACAAATTAAAAGGAGCGTACGTTTTCCACAATTCGAACACCGATTTCGAAAAATTAATATTACACAACAGTCGATCGATTTCTATTTTATTCGGTAAAGAGAACAAGCTTCCGGGTAACAGATACGTGTGGAACGTGGTATTTTTGTACGCGATGTCTAAAGTCCATCCCGTGTGGAAAGAGTATAAAGATCTACTGTGGGATGAAATCAGATACATTGCCGAAAATGCCACTGTGTATATCAGTCTGAGTAATTTGATCAATCCGAACATCAAAACGAAACTGGAGATTGCGTTGTGGTATTGCGTAAACGTGAGTCCTTTAGCATTTCCCAATAGTTCTAAGAATAGAATTCGAGCAGCCGGTTCGAGTTTGTATGAATTTTATTCCGATATTTACGAAATTCCCGAAGCGGTATCTCTCGATCTCTTGAACACGTGGATTCTGTGGAAATATTTAGTGCGTAATCACACGAGACCAGGAATGAAATCCGAAATTATTGCTCAATTTTTCAATCACAAGACGATAAATGATAAATTAGTATTTTTCACAGGTCCCGTGAAAGAGAGATGCGGTTATTTAAAGCAATTCGATAAAGAATTAATCATGAAAACATATTCACATTTCCAAAATACAGAAAAACCCTCTCTATATGATAAAATCGACCTTCGCGACGACATTATGGAAATAAAAACTTGGTTAGATAGTTTGAATATAAAAATTATGGTGCAGGGAGACGAAGATGAAGAAAAAGCCCTGGAGGAACTTTCTCATGTGAAAATTAATCCGAAAACGTGTCATCCGTTTGTCATTTGTCCCAAAACTAAAAAGTATTGGAAAGAATGTGCTAATATTTACGATATTTTTTCAGAATCATACGTTCGTTTGTTTCGAAAATATTGCATACGCTATAAGAAATTTCCTCTTCAAGCCAAAGATTTAATCGCATATCATTCTGAAATATGTTTGAGTCGAGAACGACTCATGATATATAACGAATCGATTATGTATTCTAAAATGAACAAAATTCTCGAAATATTCGCTAGTGTTATGCAATTGTATTCTTGCGATGAATTTTTAAAATTGACGAATATGTACTGTTCTGAATCTATACGTTTACAAAACGAATAAAACTTCATTAGCTGGTATTTATATTCTCATTTTTTATATTTTCTTATACTTTGGAGTTTTAAAAATATATCGCGAACTTTGGAATTTTAAAAACATATCGTGAACTTTGGAATTTTTTTATGGACCTTATGCACCCTTTGGGTTCGAGAGTATAGAAAAACAGCTGT
Organism: Araneus ventricosus; assembly: GCA_013235015.1. Lineage (NCBI taxonomy): Eukaryota > Metazoa > Arthropoda > Arachnida > Araneae > Araneidae > Araneus > Araneus ventricosus. Next base: position 13,815 of record BGPR01029839.1, on the reverse strand, counting down.
GGAGGAATAGACAAAACGATTGGCCTATAAGCGACTCAGAAATAAAAGCAGTTCTGAGTCAGCTGTTTAAGACTGAAGACTGACCAATGGCTACCTCCGGCAGGTCACGTGTCGGCGTGTTTTTTTTTTTTTTTTTTTTTTTTTTTTTTTTTTTTTTTTTTTTTTTTAAGTGGTTATCATTTTAATGACAAGCAATTAATTAAAAAAAGAATGAGTTACGGAAATTTTTTAAACACTATATTTGGATCAAACTACACGTTATATCTACCATATATTTACAGCATTAAATTGTACTGTTTGTTCGTCATCACACTCATTACCATCACGTTTATATATTTTGGGAAATATATGCGTTCCGAATACGAAAAGTCTTTTCAAGAAAGAGTGCGAAATTTGAGATTTCAATATGCAGCTGGACGTTAAACGTATCATAAAACCTATTTTATTCAACTTTGATCAACATGTTGAAAATTTTATATATTTATTAAAAAAAATAGATTGCATTTTAATTTATGACGGACCGTCAGATTTTCATCATCACATACGCGATAAAACCGTTTATGCTTGCTCCGTTCGTAAAAAAGGAAAATGTTTTAAAAACGTGTTTCCGATCATGCTGGGATCTAAATTAGATATTGCGATTCGGAAAGAAGGGCAAAGGGAATTTTTTTCCGTTATTGATACACGAGATCATCCTTTCGAGATTCCGGATATCGGATCGACCTTATTTGTAATTAATGGTTGTTTAAGACACCTTCCGTATTTTTTTACAAACGATCCGACCAATATGCACATCGTCAAAAATAAACGAATACGCTGTTATGCTTACGACTTTGATGATAAAGGAAAAGAATTAAATTACAGCATGGAGGAAAACAAATTATACGTCATTCGAAACGATGGTACGGAATCCGTCGAAGACGCATTTCATTTTTTTGATTTTTGTCCTTATCCCACCGATCAAGAAGCGTACATGTCGCACTTGTATAAAGAAAATCGATTCGATATCGATCATCTGGCTAACAAAATTGTCGTGAGTCAGGGACATTTATTTGTTAAATTATTTGTGAAATATTTATACATACCCTTACGAGACGAAGACTGGCCAAAGGTCAAATCGAAATTACCCGTCGTGGTGAAATCTATTGAAAACGGAAGTTTATTGCACGTGTTATCGCGAAAGACCGTTTATTTTAAAGAATCCAAATCTTCGGGAAAAATGGTTTCGATTCCTAGAGAAAATCATAGAGAATTGGGTATGAACGGAGAAGTGTACGTCGAAAAAAATACAGGTTGCTATCGAGACGCCAACTTACAAATATATCCCTTGTTTCCGTACTTGTCTCATTTGATTATTCGACAAATTTCTAGTAAAGTGAAAAATACTTTGGCTCTAGCCTTTCATGACAGTTATGTCGGATTTTTTTGTATTCTGGGATCGTTCGAAACGAAAAATATAGGTCGAACCCACATCATGGTGAAAAAATCCATCACTTCGGCCTGTAACGAAATGGATCTGTTGGCACACGAGAAACCGGGAGAAAGATTATTTCGACTTTTAGATTTGAAAGTCGAAATGCAACATTCTAAATTTTATGTCGTCGTCAACGAGGCGTGCATCCCCGTGACTGAATTGTGTTTTCATAAAGTGACCGAAAAATTAATCACTCTCAAAAAGGAATTGAAGTGTATCGAGTGTTACAAAAAAGGTCGGTTTATTCACATCAAATATAAAATAGGTATGCTTTTTAAAAAAATGGGAGACATGTATGTTTCACCGGCTGACGAAGCGTACTGGAGTTATCAATTGTATGGATTCACTTCGAAAAAACAAATCGTCGACCATTTCGGATACGAATACATTACTGGGCATCACATCGATCTCAACAGATATTTCATGCACAATGCGTTTCCAAAAAACTGTTTCGGCAAGCACACTCTCAAAAGTGCCGTGTTTCCCATCGAATTAGATTATCTTATTTATTTTATGGTGACCGTTTCATGTTACGCAAAACTTACTCTTCATCACAAACCCGTTTTGAGTCCGGTCGATGACGATTTTTCGAAACATTTCGTTATGTACATCCCGTCCGTACTCGTTGCTTTCATGAGTTATAATGGTAATAACCAGGAAGACTGTATCGTAATGCGAAATGGATTGAAAGCGTTCGACACCATTATTTTTTACACCTTACGATTTAAATTTAACGTCACAGGTGGTCCGGGTATGGTATTCCATCCCGTCACGGGAGATTCTGAAGGAGATTATTTAGGAACACTGGTGTATCACGGAGATTCTAAATTAGAAATCGAAATGTTATCGGTTCACGTCAAAACGGTACAGGTCAGCGATAATGTGATAAAAATATATTTTACGAAGCATCCGTTTAAATTTTTACGATACGAATTAACCGAAGATCGTTTGGCTATATGCGTCGAACAACACATTCCGGCTGCCACGGGTAATAAATTGAGTAATCTTCACGGTCAAAAAGGCGTTATTCACATAAGTGATCACATGCCCGTTTTGGACGATGGCGTGGTACCGGATTTATGCGTGAGTCCGTTCGGTGCATTTAGACAAACCGTTGGTCAATACATAGAAGGAATTGTCGAAGGTGGGGGTAAAGACGCTCTGATAGTAAGAAATTTTGAGGGAAAAATAATTCTCGAAGGTACGGTTTTTTATGCACTCAATCTATATTTTCCGGTCTCGTATTACGGTATCGTTTACGCTCCGATCGACTGCGTCAAAGATATTATTAACAATCAACCCGTTAAAGGTCGTTCGCGATTCGGTGGCATGAGGATAGGGAATATGGAATTTTTTAATGGTTTGATGGGGAATGGTATTGCTTCGTGTTCTTGGGAAAAATTCTTCGAACATGGTGATCTCATCATAACGAACGGTGTCATGATGTCCAAATCGGCAACGTTAGTGAAAGAAGACATGCGTTTTTTCAAAGCGAATCTGGAGTTGATAACGGAACCTTGCGTTCGGGAAATTGTTGAAAAATATGTCAAATCGACAACGTTGGTGAAAGAAGATATGCATTATTTCGAAAGGGAATCCGGAGTCGATAATGAAATCTTGCGTTCGAAAAATTGTCGAAAAAAAGCCAAATCGGCGACGTTGGCGAAAGAATTTCGAAAGGAATCTGGAGTCGATAACGGAACCTGACGAAATTGAAGAACCGATAAAAGAGAACCTAACAAACTGAATAAATAATTGAGATTAATTACTTTTTAAATTATATGAGAATAATTAAAATTGAAAACATGAGATGTTTTTCATCCGTATCGTATGTAAAGAGAAAAGAAATAAATTTGTCCTAAATTTGAACGAAAATGTTTTTTTAACACCCACCGTTGGATGCTGTTTGAAATGTTAAAAAAAAATATACCCAATGTTAAAAAATTTTTTTTAACATTTTTAATTTTTTAATTTTTTGATTTTTTCGATACAGCTTTTTTAACATTCGGAGTTGAAAAAAATTCTTCAACTCCAAATATTAAAAAAGTGGTGTCGAAAAAATCAAAAAATTAAAAAAATTGAAAAATTGATTCTTTTTTTAATATTTCAGTTCAGCGAGTTTAAAAATACGAATTTTATTAAAAAATATTTTTTAACATTGCTCGAACTAATATGTGATAATGGCGATTTTTGGTTAGCTTTTTATGACCGATGGTGTATTGTGCTTAGTCATTTTGTGGTTTTCTCAAACTAATATGTGACAATTGCGATTTTCAGTTAGTTTTTTATGACCGATACGTGAATTGTGCTTAGTCTTTTTGCGGTTTGTTCGAACTAATATGTGACAATGGCGATTTTTGGTTAGTTTTTTATGACCGATACGTGAATTGTGCTTAGTCTTTTTGTTGTTTGTTCGAACTAATATGTGACAATGAAAATTTTTGGTTAGTTTTTTATGACTGATACGTGAATTGTGCTTAGTCGTTTTGTGATTTGCTTGATCTAATATGTGACAATGACAATTTTTGGTTAGTTTTCTAAATACATTAAACTTTTGACAAAGATCCGTATAGTGCAAATATACCCAGCGCATATGGTTGGAAAGAAAAGATTAGTTGAAATCAACCTCGGAAAAATATTTCAGCAATGCAGTTAATATTTCAGATGAAGACTGTACATAGTTTCATGCCATTGGACGCCGAGTGGGGATCGTGTAAATGGTGGTGCAAGAATCCACCAACTAGAATGAAAAATTCTCGATATTTAGTTATCAGTCAAACCCCTCACAATATTCCCCCCCTTTTTTTTTTTTTTTTTTTTTTTTTTTTTTTTTTTGCTTTCTCATTAGTCAGAAAAATTTATTCTGGATAAATATGCTCAAGCAATCCAGATATGCTCAAGCAATCCAGAAAAATTTATTCTGGATAATATATTCTTAAAAATAAGATTTATTCACTGTATCGTAGAATAGATTATTTTAATCAAAATTAGTATCCCACATCATATTATTATGTATTTCAGACGGTATCAAAAGTCAATTTTAGAAGCGGCAGTAGCCTTGGAAAAGATCACTACCGGGCAATTCAATAAAATTGTAGAATTTTGGGAAAATAACATTATGAACGTTCCTACAAATGACGTAACACGTTTGAGAAAATATCTTGAGTTCGATGTTTTAAAAGAACGTGATGATAAGAGCCTCATTAAAATATCAAAGTGGCTTTATTGTAAGAAAATGTGTTTGAAATTTGCTCAATTAGAACCCTGGAGATGGAGATATTACGACGAAGTCGACAATGAGCTTTTCGAGTACGATGTCAATGCGGAAACTATTGTCTTATCTAATATCTAGTGAACAAACCATCGTTTTCAATAACTAATTTCATGCGATTCGGCATAGATTGTATTAAATTAACAATATAAACTCCCGTTAATTCTTGAAACGTATCTCGAACTATTTCCCACAACTCGGTTTTATTGGCCGGACTTCGATTCGAAATTCTTCTCTCGATTTCGGCCCAGACGTTTTCCACGGGATTCAGATCGGCTCCTTTCGGTGGCCAATTCCATAATACGTTGATGCCGTGATTGATTAACCAGGCTTTTGTATATTTACTCGTATGAATTGGGGATAAGTCGTGCATGAAAGTGTAACTGTCCGTCTCTTCGATTTCACCGAGAATGGGAGTTAATATATTCCGGACGTAATATTGGGTATTTAACGATTTTTGTGTGATAAGATGAATTCTATTGATGACGCCGATACAGATCCATACCGCAATCGAAAATCGTCCGCTCTGATTTTTCGAATTCATGTATTTTTGTTTAAAACGTTCTCCGTCCGGTCGCCACACTCGAATGTGACCGAAACCACTCGAACTGAAAATTTTTTCGTCCGAAAAAATAGTCTCAAACCAATTGTGTAAACCATAGTTTATATAGTACATGGCGAAATCCAATCTTTTTTTACGATGAATTTCTTTCAAGAACGGTTTCGTGGCCACCGCTCTGTTTTTTAATCCCTGTTCCTTGAGTCGTCTTCGAACTGTTTCGGACGAACAGGGTAACCCCAATTGTCGTTTGATAACGGTGGCTGGCAGGAAAGGATCGGATTCGCTGGTTCTTAAAATTAATTGATCAGTTCTTTCATCGGTTTTACGATGACGACCGGTTTTTTTAGTGGGTTCTCTTTTCGTGAGCCAATAATGAACCGTAGAGGGTGGGATTTCTAATTTCGCGGCGATTTCTCTTTCCGTGTACGAATGCTCCATTTCTAAAATTTTGTGACGGTAATTCATTTCTTGTTATATTAAAAATAAAGTATGGTCGTTCCTCATTCGAAAAGAGAAAAAAGAATTCGGCGAGTCGAAAAATTTATGAGTAACTGCGATAAAAAAATAAACGATATAATCGATTCGTTGTCAACTGCAGAAAAATACGATTTGTGGAAACAGTTCGTCAACATATCAAAAATAATGGAATTCGATATTCGATCGTCACAACTGAAAACCGAAATTCAACCGTATTACGATCCTGTGTTCGGTTGGCATTTATCCTCCTGCGTTTATCCGAATATCGGTGATTGTTATTGTAATTTTTATTTATCGAATCCTACATATTATTTTTCCCGCGAACATTTTAAAGTGACGAACGTTCTCAATAAAGGAATTCATTGGGATTTTTGTCCGTTGACGAAAATTGCGGTGAGTGATTTAATGTACCTGAATGCGAGTCAGCAATTAAAATGTCTGTGTCGTATAAATTTAAATTCTGATACGAAACCGGACGATTGGACAGAAAACGATTCTTCAAGACTATCAGTCGATTCGGAAGAGAACGAAGAATCGAGTGACGAAAGTTGTTCGTTCTTAAGTGAGACTAGCATAGAATAACGGCTTAGTGTATTAAGATTGTAAACATAAAAAATAATGATTTTAATAAACTTTCGTTAATGACCAGTTTTTTAGTATTTTTTTTCTTTTAGCGAGCCAATAATCGTAAAATCTGAAATTTCTGAGCAGTTTCGTTTTTTTTTGACGACTTAATATGGGTGAATTATCTATTAACATTTCAAATAATTGATTTTTAAAATTTCACTTAAAAATAATCTTCCGAATGTGATGTTTTTGAAGAAACAATGTAAATTTGAGAGACGTAAATAATAACCAACCATGGTCAAATGTAATTATTTTTTTATTAATGATATTCTAATATTCTAATAACATACAATATTAAAAATACAATATACGTTTTTCATTCAACATCAAACTGACATTTGTTAAGATATTTTCCATATACTGTTGATATGCACAAAAGTTTGTCATGCTTCAGATGTGGATCATTTTTTGACAAGATGGAGACGTGTCTCATTGTCCCTCTTATGCATCCTCCGTATTCTTTACCGGTTAAATCTTTTAGCATCTTCACATTGATATTTTTACTCTAGAACAAAAATTTAAAAAATTAATTGTCAATAAATAATTAACGTTAGAAATCGAAAAAGAAAAATAAAACTCACCATTAAATAATTCCGTTCTACATCGCTGGCACACACTAAGATTGCCTTTTCACCATGGCGGCATTCATTTTCAGTTTTAAACATTTCGTCTTTTAAAAAATGAATGGCTTTTGCTTCTTCTTTCTCGTTTTCAAAACCTAACGTCGTTCCTTTCAGTTTAATTATGTTGTAAACGCACATTTTAAGGAAAATCGGGTCATTTTTTGTCATATCTATTTCCATAGAGACGAAGACGGTCGGTCTGAAACACATATCGCTTCGCCGGGTAGAGTACAAATGATTCGAAAGGACTGAGCGAGTGGAGTTTTATATTCGGCTGGCTTATATATAGATGCGAAAAAAAAATATTATGAAAAAAACTTATCTGATTACACATAATGTTTTTTTCATCGAAACGCCATCATTCGATATATATCACCGTCCTTCGATATAGATTAAAATATTTTTTAAGCTTCGTATTAATAAAGTTAACATAGATAAAAAATAATGTCTGATATATTTGATCACACCATGTCGGAATTTGAAAAAGATACTTCTTTAACAGAAAAAACTGTTCATTCGGAGAAAAAATTACCCATCAATCGAGACGAAATCGAAAAATTAAAACAGGATAATGTTTTGTTACGAAATGAAATTCAAGAATTAAAACAAAAAACCGAACTATATTATAACAATTTATTAAAGGAGAAAAATGATCTTCATCATTATTTAATTAAGGAATTCAGTACATTAAAAAAGTTATATTTAAAAGTCGAAACTTTCGTAGACAATGTAACCGAACAAAAACGAAAACAACATGAATTTGAAATTATAATGAAATCGTTTTTGGATAAGCGTAACGAGGAATTATACGATAAATGTATTAAAAATTTTAAAAAACTATAATTAATAACAATTGCGATGTAAAAAACATTCATTATTATTTAAATTATTATTTAAATAAAGTATATACGCTTTACAACAACATGACTTCTTCTTGGAATGACATGGTAGAAGAAAACATATCGACTATCCCAGATACTTTTTCCAAAATGACTCTGAACGAACCGGAACTGACGAGAATACCAGAAACCGTAGCCGTTGTAGCTATATCCAAAAGATCGAGCGAGTTTTGTTTTCGTACCATTCAACAATATTATCACGGACGACTCGTTTGCGATTGGAGAGAAAAAATAAAAGGTTTGGTTCAAGAATTGGAAGTGACTCACTTCATTTTCGTTGGATCTGAACTTCACGATATTTTGACTCCCATTCTTTCGAATCGAATAAAATTTCATATTCATCATACCGATTTTTTAAAATTCCCATGTAGACAGTGTATGGACAATGATTGCGTTTTCACGAAAGCTCGACTCGCTCTTCGTTCTTTTCTCAAATGGCATTTATTTACGATCAAACATTAACAGAGAATAATCAAGTACGATAACTAAAAAAATGTCCGACGAAAAAATTAAACCCATTATCGATTCTGCGGTTTGCGAGGAACTTCGCAAAGTCAACAATTTCGCAACCAGAGCCACTGTTTATTTACGAGTTTTAAAAAGGATAGCTGATTTAATGGAAATTCCTTGGAATATCATACCAGAAATAAAAAACATGATTTATTTGGAACCGGAAATAATAAAATTAATCGAAGCTTGTTGGTATTCTCAAATCATAAATGAATCCAATGAAGATTTAGAAAGATTCATATCTCGCGATTATGTCAAAACAACAGACATGCTTAAATTTATAAATACGTTGCAGCGCCGAGAAACGAAACAGACCGAACCTCTTCTTTACAAAATTTATGAAATTTTAGGAATGGATGGATTTTTAGGAGACGATACGAAACGTTATATAGAATATTTAAAATATCCATCTAATGATTTCAAAGGTGTTCATGTTAGAGCAGTCCGTAAACTATACAAAAGGATTAAGGATTTAGACGAAATAAATAAAATTTTGGTAATAAGTTACGGCTGGAAAGATGCAGAAAATATGGAAGAGCTAGAAATGAAAGATGAGTATTTATCTTTCGTCGGTGATCATAGAGACGAAATTATCGAGTGGAAAAAACAACAAGTTCAAGAATCTTTATCAGATCATTTAAAGACTAAAAGAAAAAATACAGAGGAAACTGAAACAAAAAAATCGATAAAACGACCCAGGAAAAATAACTCGTCTAAAAAATCTGTCGAAACCGATACGAATAATTCGAACGAACACAGTTCTGAAGATGATTTATAATTATGGTAATATATTAAAATAAAGATAAATGGTGGAAAAAATTGATACAACGAATTGGGATTGTCATAGAGCCCTTGTTAAATCTGCCGTAGAACGCGAGACGAAAATATTATTTCGTATGACAGCCGAACTCGGTTTTTCTTTTGATGAAATTTTAAATTTTTTAAAGGATAACGAACATTGGGAGAAAGTAGAAGTATTATGTAAAGAATTACAGTTTGAAAGAGAATACCTAATACGAGTAACCAATAGATTGAATCGCTTTTATAAGTCGATTGAAAAATGTATACTGGATTCAACAACACATCTAATAAAATGTTTAGAAGTTGAAATGAAACAGGATCCGGATGTTGAAGCAGTAAATGGAACAGAAAGGGAATTAGAACCAGAGAAATAATTAAAAAATATATATCCAGAATTTTCCAAGCTACGAATATTTTAGAAATGTCCCGATGATGGGCTGGAAGAATACGCTATCGTTTTTTATGAATACTTTGAAAGATAATACCTAATAACCTTTAACCTTTGACCTAATAACCTTTAAAATAAAATATATATATATATATATATATATATATATTTTTTTTTTTTTTGATTCTTATATATTCATTTTTGAGGGAGCATTACAGCTCTTTACCATGGAAGATTTGTATCATATTGGTTTTACTAGCCATGTACATTTTTTCGAGTACGAAGGTAATCCTATACCCATTGAAATCGGTTTTTGTCACATTCCATCCGGAGCTGCTTATCTTTTTACTGTGAATCATACCATATATAAATTTAATAACAACGATTCCTATTATAACGAGATTATATCTTGGAACAAAAGTAAAATTGAATTTCCATCTTCAAAAGGTAGAGATCCACTAGAAATAGTTAAAAAATACATTTTAAATGTTTATTTTTGCTGTGACAACTATCGATTTCTTAAAGTAGCCGTTAATGGAATCGAAACCAAAAATTTTTTTCTAAATCTAGGAATACCCGCCGTGGATTATGAACAAGATTTGAAACTTTTACCTCCCTTGGAAAGTGAATTCAAACTCGATCCTTATCCGGCAGCCATTAATCATGCAGAATATTTTCATATCTGTGGAAACGATAGATACTGTTCCTTACGTTTGGCTTACTACTATAGAAATTACGTATATGATCATCAACACACTTGGTTACTGAGACGACAGTGTTCTGACTATGGACTATTTTCTACACATTAAAACTGTGTTTTAATTATGGATAAATTTGGATTTCGTTTAGAGGAAGACTTGCTGAATCTAGAACATGTGACTATACGAGATAAGATCAATAACTATTTATCTGTGTCACGCGAATCTCAATTCGAAATCGAATTTGAAAGACGATTCGGGCGATACGCGACAGGTGTGAAAATGAGTTTAACGGAAATAGAAGAAGTTATATTTGAAAATTATTTCTTCTTGACTTATGAAAATTTAATATTAGCATCACACAATATATTTATTTTTATGGATTACTGCCGTTGGATAATGAAAACTAGTGACAATCCACTGATCATTAAAAATAAATGCATTGACATCGTAAGTAAACGAATTTCTGAATTAAAACGAAAAAAATTATTTCAACAATATTTATTTCAGCATACTTTATTGATCAGCGCTGTCATTTTCTATATCCATTGGAAAAATTGATTGTAACTCGTTTTTTGATTAACTTTTTTTATGTCATTCATTGTGCTCAATGTTGTATGTAATGTTTAATATGTTTTAACGAAGAATATTAATAGTAAATAAAGAAATTATATCAACGTATATTGTTTGTCATATATTTGTAATTTATATTTTTATGGATCCATTTCGTTTTCGAAAGTAATTTGCTTACCACCGAAATTGAACGTGGGAGCGGAAAATGTTGACAGTAAAACCGTTACATATTGACTGACGGCTTTCATCTGTTGTGTAAATCTATTGTATAAAGGATTTGGAACTTTTAAGGGTTCTTGTTTTTCTAACTCGGTCTGAATCAAATAAGCGATACATTGTAATTCTAAAGCATTACCTTGATCGTCCGCGGTGAGCGTTTCTTGATACACTTTGAACGCTCGATTTAATTGAACCGAATTTATATAATTTCTCAAATAAGGACTAATATAACGATCGTGTACAATTTTACCTACTAAACCGTTTATCATATCATATATCGCATTAAACGCTTTTAGTTTTTTTAATTGTATCTCAGAATGAACGACGGTTTTTGCGACACTGAACAGTCTCAGAAATTCGTCGTGTCCTTCGGGTTCTTCCATTAAAGGCTCCATAATATTTTTACTCAAAGGTAGTTGTTTCATAACGTTTTTTATATAAGACATGTAATATTCCTGTTTCACTCGATTCATTTCATCGGTGATGTGATTCCCTTCGTTTTCCAATTTGTCTCGAATTTCTTTTAAAATCGAAACATCAGATTCTTTAACTGAATCTGTTTTCATTTTGCTATTAGGTGGTTCATCATCGGTACCTTCGTGAGAACGTTTCATCTTGATTAAATCGAATCGGCTGTTTAAATAAAATAAAAATCCTTTCATCTCGATTAAGTCATACCGCTTCCCGGTGAGTAAATAGGAAAATGAGTTAGATTACGCTCTACAGCATCGATTAATGTATCATTTAAATTGGGAACATGCGTATCCAATAACCCGTCTCGATATATTTCAAATTTAGGTGAATCTGCTAACGATACGTGCCATTTTCCATTTAAAAAACTCATCATTAATATATTAGAACGAAACAATTTTGGAAAATTACGAAACGTCATATAAAGAGGATTCAATACATAACTATCTCGATATATGGGTTGGACTGTGGTATCGCCCATGGGAAAATAACAAGCGGGATATTTATAAAGTATCGTGTATGCGTTCACGTGAGAATCGATTTGGACATTGACGGATTTCGAAATGTCATGACAGTTCGCCATTCGCTTAAAAGATGTTTCTTTCTCGTTACAAGTTTTAATTAAAAATTGATCGTATTGACAGGATCGAGTGTGAACTGTGTAATCTAGATGTCGAAATATATATTGCATGTAGTCGTACGGCCAATTTTGTCCTATTTGTAAATAGTTACGAACTTGTTGGTGAAACGGATTGGCTAAATGAATCGGATTTAAATTATCGAATTGAATGAAAGCCACGGGGGGTTTATCGAACATCCAAAAAACTGCATATAGTCTAACTTGAAAATTTTTAGGAACCTCGTCTTCAAAGATACTGGCGCAAGCTGTATTTCCCGGTACGTCTAAATAATTTTCGATTCGAACACCGAATTGACCTTTTAAAGGGTCACACACACATCCGTATCTTTCGATGAATAGAGTATTTTCGAGAGGTCGACCGGTCAAAATGTCGAAAGAGCAGGGACGTTTTATGCATTTTTTATTTTGAATAATCTGTAAATAACTCGCGTGGAAACCGTGTTCCGGTAGGGGATCTTCCAATTCATTGACTTGGCAAGGAACCTCGTTCATTTCATCCGGTAAAATTTTTACACAGGTACCGTTGATATTTTTATATCCAAAATCGCACTTGCATTGAAAAGTATCGAAATTTTCGAGACGTCCGTGGGGTCCACAAGCTATGTCCACATCGCAATTTCCACCTGTGAATTTTTGCGTGACCAAGTGAGGTTGTTTACAAACACAAGTCACCAACTGTCCTTGATCGATCAATACCCAATTTCCAGTTCTTTCGTCACATTCACCCCCCCTTATGAGTTTAGAGATACATTTACCTTGGAAACATACTTGATCGTCTAAACAATCTTTAGAATTTTGACACGTCAAAGGGACATTCTTTAATACGAAAGATTTAGTTTGAATATAGTCCCAAGGTCGAAAATTGTGTTTTGGATAATTCCATAAATATAATAAAATGATCGAAATATAAATAATTAATAACCACCACATTATTTACTTGAATTTTTTCAATAAATTTTAACTAATTTAAAAGAATCGATATTATATAAAAATCCATAATTATAATGATTTGAATCGTGTTCTTTTAACATTTGAATTAATTTAAATTTAGTTTGAATATTTTTTATAGATAAAAGAAATGTAACAACACTTATTGTCATTATACTTGACTACTATTGTCTTTGTCTAAATTTTGGAACTTTCTGTTTAGTTACGTGATTACTGACCCAATTTTTCAATCATGGGTTGTGACGTCCAATTTTTCAATTATGGGTTGTAGCACAATCGATTTGTATTCATTCGATTCTTCATCAATTCCGCCTATTAATTCTAAATTTTCATTACCGTGAAATAAAACGTTGAGATTTTTAAGTTTATTCTTATAATGAGCTTCAAAATATCTATTGCTCGAGAGCATACCCATATAGACATGTTCAAGAATTGGATTATCGTGTGTTATATATTGTTGATCTGTAACAATGGAAGCAATTCCATTATGAAATAATGTTAGCCCATTTAATTTTGGAACTAAACGATGTTTTCCTGCTGCTAAAGATCTAAAAGCAACTATACGTTTAAGAATTTTAACAAATTTTCTTGCAGCCAAATAATGTTGCAGATATTGTTTCTCCATAATCACTTT
>BGPR01029838.1:5244-19028 GCA_013235015.1 Araneus ventricosus | reverse complement strand
ACACAGTTTTATCGTCATGAATGTAGGTCCGTATAAAATTTTGGGCCAAATCCGTCAAAGGGTTGACTGTCTGTCGGCCTGTATAATCGCATACTTGTTCAGTTTTGAAACTAACTCCCTGCGCATGCCTACTAGTGGCAATGCCTGTGCAAGGAAGGGACGCTCCGAAACTTGGCAGTTTGCCAAAAACAAATTCTGGAGTGATTTTGTAAGGAAGCAAACATTTAGGGAGTCTCGCCAGGTCCTGTTGCGCAAAAGAATGAGCAGAGGATTTGAATTTGTTTTGATCCTTCAAACCACGCGTGGTTCCAACTTTGGTTTACTTGCGACGGAAGTTTATTTGACGTCTTTTATCATTCTAGTTTTCTCTGCATGTGTTAGGAGTATACGAGAAAGTTTAGGGGAGACCACTCCCGCTGGTTTTATTTAATTGATAATTTAGTTTTTGATTCCTTGTAAATTAGGTGTTACTGCTTTGTGAGTTACAAACAAAATGCAGATTAATGTGATAATATTGTTGCTTATTGAGTTCAGCTCTTAGTGACAATATCAACCCTTGTAAAATTTAGATAACTTTTGTCACAGGTAACTAATATTCGGGTGAGATAATTGATATTGTTACAAAGTGTTGCATTAGATGTTTATGTATACCTGCTTTTATTTGCATAAAGCATTTTTTAATTGATAATTTAGTATTTGATTCCTTGTAAATTAGGTGTTACTGCTTTGTGAGTTACAAACAGAACGCAGATTAATGTGATAATATTGTCGCTTATTGAGTTCATCTCTTAGTAACAATATTAACTCTTGCAAAATTTAGATAACTTTTGTTACAGGTAACTAATCTTCGGGTGAATCTTATTAAACATATTTCTATATCTGTGCTTTTATTTGTTTCTAATTGTATTTCTATTATTAACTGATGTCATGTGGTAAGTTTTTGATTTGTATTTTAAAATGAGCAGATTACAGAGGAAGAACATTTGAACGCCAATTAGACAATATGTGAATAAACTTTAACTCCTCTCAATTTTTTTTATATTATACATCTAAGGTATCCTGAAGGAATTATTTGATATCTGCTAATAATAAAGGAAAATGTGTGTGTGTCTGTGTGTCGGCGGCCTACAGGGCAAACCGCTGGACCTAGTGCTACGACATTTGGCACAAACGTACTTTGGAGGGTGGGAATGTGAATCTCGGAAATCTTTTTTTGTGAAATTTTTAATAATAATTTTAATTAATTAAAAATTAAGACTAATTTCGGCGTTTTTCGTTAATAAATTCCAAACAGATTAGAGCACAAAAATCATTTTTACTCCATCTGAAAGTGCAAAAAATTACCTTTTCAATGATATCAATTAAGTTGTCGTACAATATTTACTCTAATTTTAATAATTTTTAAAAAAATATTTTATGGCATAATTTACAACAATACTTTTCATTGTTGCAACGCAATTCAAACCGGTTTCATTGTTTAAACAAATATTTAATTGTGTGTTTCTCTTTCATTGTTGAAACTTGAGGTAACATGTTAATACATTTTGTTTTCATATTTTATTTCATCAAACTTTTTATGGAATCTGTAAAGCAAGTTCTCGGAGATATTACGTATGTTAAGAAATATATCCAATAAGTTGAATGTTTATGGTTGCTATGCTTTCATTCTTTTTTCAGCATGTTTTAATTCAATTAACATGCCGCTGGCCATAAAATGTGCTGAACCATTTTAACATTGAAATCGAATGCATATTTTGCAAGAGAAATAAGAAAGAAAAGATGGCGCCGGCAACGTTCATTTAGATGTTGCATGGCATGATCAGTTATTTGACTTCATTAGGGACATTTATGTAGAAAATAAACAGAACAGGTTCAAGGCCACTAAAAGAACATGGGTTAAATATCTACCACAATATGAAGTTTAAAATTACGTTGTTAAAGTAGCCATGAATATTAAATGATACAAGATTCAATTGAAATCATATTCCCGGCGAACAAGCTAGTTACCGAAGGCGAATAGTTCTCAATAAATGATCACATTGTTACTGTGTCATAAGGACAAAATTACAGAATGTCGATTGTAATGTAGAATTTTCGTTCGATTGTAATGTTTCATTCTTTGTCCAAGTGAAGATCCATGTAAAAAGTCAAATGTGTACTCAAAATATTAATATGCACTTAAGAAAATAAAACGCTGTTTAATCTTTTCCATTAGTATCTTCCTTGCTCTAAATACACACCTGCCATCTCAGCATTGTGTAGCACAGTATTATATATAACACCACTTCCTGTCTTCGTATCTAGAATCATTATGATTCTTTGTAATCGGTTTAGATGGACATGGAGTGAAAGCTTACCAGAAAAAAAAAATTAAAAAAGCAACTTAGCAACCTAAAAAGAAAAAAAGAAAATTTCGGAATAAATTATATAGCTAAGACAAGAAAACTTAAATAATAACAAAAATAAAACAAATAATAATAAATTAAAAATTTAACTTATAACTGAAAAGTCCATTGTATCACTGGAAAGACTTTCCGTCTTGAGGAGTAATTTTTTTGGAGTTTATATTGTTTAACCATGATCCTATTATTATTATTATTATACTAGCTGTATGGCCCGGCGTTGCACGGGCAATCTTGAATAATGAGGTATTCCCGGCGGAGAGAAGTGAGATCACGTGAGGCCTTGGGATCCATATTTTTTCATATGCCCGGCTCCGTTTTTTTTCCAACAAATATTGTCACTTACTTTCCCCAACAAATGTAAATATTCTTTCAAATCCAGTCTTTTTATTACTAATTTTCATATGCCAGCCTCCAGTTTATTTTTTATTGTCGCTATATTTTTATTTTCGCTGTCGGTTATGTTTTTATTGTCACTAACGTAAACGTTACGTTCCCCCCAAACATTTCCTTTGAATCCTATATTGTTTAATTAAAATGTTTTAATCCAACATTTTAATTACCTTATAGTTAATAACCCAGCGTTTCTCGGAACCCACATTTTTTCATATTCCCGTCTCTGTTTTTTCCCTACAAATATTATCACTAAGCTTCCCCAAAAAAACGTAAATCTGTTTTGAATCCTCTCTTGTTGGATTAAAACTTTCAGTTCTAGCCTTTTTACTACCTTAAAGCAGTTTGGTTTGAATGAAAACGCGAGAATTATAATGCTTATAAATTAAAACAGATGAGCATGATATTTGTTTTGTAAAAGAAAAAATAAAACGAAATAAAAACAGAAACGATAAACAATTTAAAAGTACACCAAACTGATAAATTAAACACCAGAAACATATATTTTCGTCTTGCCCGTAATTGAATAATAATGAAAAAAAACCGGATAAAAATGAATTAATATTTTCCCCCAACAAACGTAAATGTTGCGAAACACCGTACGTCAAAAAAGAAAGAAAAATGCAGGAAAACGATTTTTGTCCATTGTTAATAAATCCAAACACAGAAGCTCGCTCAAAAAAAAAATACCAACTTCCGTTAAAGAAATAAAAAAAAAAAATGCCACACCTAATTTGAAAACTAATTAATACTTGGGAAAAAAGAAACGTCATACGAATTACCATGCTGCCATTTAGGATGATAGCACGCTCAATTTAACTGCCATTTTGATCAGTTTTAATTAATATCTTTAACTTAATGATGAGATTTCATCTTTTGGTTCCACGGCAAGTTTCTTAGATTCAGTGGTTCGTGAGAAGATAGGAAGATTACAGATGATACAAGAAGTACGTCTGCTTGACCGCTGAATTTAATAGGATATATGATAAATTACAGAACACATTCTGAATAATGCACATTCCTTGAGGTCACGTGACACGTCTTAGTCTTACCAATCGACCATTCCTTGAGTTCTTCTTAGATTTCTTTGGTTTTCTCCACATGTTGTGCCACAGCACTTGAGAATCGGCTATTTCTTTGTTCTTCTGTTTCTTCTTGGTTTCTCTCATCTTGGGCCACGTTGTGCTGCTAACAAGCACTGGTTATTTCTTTTGTTCTTTCTTACTCTTCTTTCCTGCTGCTTACAAGGTCCCATTACCATCACAATCGGCTAATTTCTTTTGTTCGTCTTGTTCTTTCTCGTCTTCTCCAGCCTGCGTTGTGCCATGTGTGATGTTCCTCTATTTCGCTCCTTTCGAAGGTTTCTTCCGTTTCTGACATGTTTGTGCCATTACTCGCTCAATAGGGTTTTATTAATTTGTTCTTCTGTCCTGGCCACTTTTGCCATAGTTGAAAAATAGGGGCTGTCTCTTTCTCTGTGGAGTTTTGCTAAACTCTTTCACGTTTCATAATTGCCTGCTGCTCCATGGGCATTATCCTGCAAAATTCCCTTTTTCTTTTAGGCATCGGAAAAAGGAGAATTGGAAATTTAAACCAAAAATAGTAACTTCAAAATAATAAATAAAAATAGCAGCTTACCAGAAATATTTAAACTTGATCAACCACGAATAATGATTAAAATCACTAACATAACTAATCTATCTTCGGCACATACCTTTAGCAGAAACAAAAAAACACTACCCCTAAATCTTGTTAAAGGATTCTGTTCACGTGATAAAAAATATCACGGGACAAAAAAAAAGTATATCTCCCAACAATGCATTTTTTATTTCTGTCATGTCACTTTTTTATTGTTTGTTGTAAATAATGCCTTGTGCAAACGACGTTACAAAAAATATATTTTGAATTGCGCTGCAACAATGAAAGTATTGTTATAGTTATCCGAAAACAATGAAAGTATTACACAATTAGTTTTAATTACATCATCTTTTCACTAATTAAAATTTCGAATAAAATGGCCTGAAAACGTAATTCTGGATTATTCTTTCAAATTTTTACTCTTTCCTGATGCTTCCGTCTTCTGGCGGTTCGTGAGAAGATAGCGACACATACATACATACGTTTGTTTACCTGAATTTTAATAGAGTAGATTATAATTACAATACATAGTTTTGGAAAGTTTGACTGGAATAAATGTCTACTGGTTTATTATTTTCTTAATAAGGCACTAATCCAAACCACCTTGAGGCGTAGGTGGGTTAAGGCGGAATTGATAACCTGACCAAAAAAACAAATAATATGGGATGAATCTTAAATTTCCTACAACCAACGGTATTATTTAAATTCCTATAACGTCTGTATTCTTAATGTCAAAGAAACTTTACTCTAGAAATATCCCACATGTGGTACAAGAATGAAACGCATATATATAATTATGTATCGGTGTCTCCCTTTTTTTCATTTTCACAATCAATGTGAAAATCTACTTTTGCTTCACAAAAAATACAGCTAGCTATAAATTAATTTGTACAACCAAGGAAAATAAAAGATTGAATCTACATTTTACAATATTGCTAAATTTATCGAGTCAAAACGGTGCAATTTTCCTAGGGGATTGAACATAAAAGTCGTTTTATAATGTTAAATTGCTTCTAAAATTGTAGATATAACTAATGAAGGAAATTATATTTTTAGTTTTCGCACAAAAATAGAATTCTAAACAACAAAAAATCTACCAAAACTCTTTGTGGAAGCATCGTAGTTTCTGAGGCATTTTCTTTTCTGAATTACATAAGCGTTTTGTTTAGTTGTAGGAGAGATGCACCCCTGTCTGTGAGGATACCTTTATTTCTCCCTGTTTGCGTTCTCATTGCTCCACTTTCTCCCCTTCATGGCTAGAAAAATATTGGTGATCATTCCACAATGCTCTCCTAACCTCCGCATTGGAAGAAGCCTCCTTGCCAAATATCTATGAATGGAAAGTGTGGAGTGAAAGACATATTCTTCCGAGGTACATTATCTGGTTAATAGTCCGCGGACTACTCTTTTCTTGTAAAGATCTGGGTTTATTGTTTTGCACTTGGGTAAAGCTTATAGCGAAAGGGATATTTTAACGACACAGCTTGTTTAAAGTCATCATCTAAAAATACATTATTTTGTGTCATCAGTTTTATATACAGTCAGTAAGTGCGTAATTTTAATGGGATTTTCGTTTCGAAGTTAATCAATAGGCATGTAGGAATATCACGAATGGTGGTCTTCGCCGCCCAGAGATGAGCAGCTACAAAAAAAATTTCTGAAGATACGTAATTAAAACACAATTATCCGAATTGTATTTTTGAAAAATGATCGATGTAACTTTTTTTTTGGATGAGTGGCTTCTAACAAAGACAAATTTAATTTGTATTTAATGAGTTTCTGTCGGGCATGAAAGCGAAACTTATAAAACCATAATATGAACAAGAAAAAGTGAAGAGAAAAGAAAAGAGCTTGAAGGCCAAACCTTGGGTGGGGAGGGGAGAAACAGCATCACAGTTGATCTGCCAAAACCTGGGCTGGTAACCAGAGCAAAACTGAGCTAATGCCAAACCTAAATGGGAAGAAAGAGAGAAAATTTTATATATATATAAAGTTTATATGCTTATATATATATATAGAAAAGAGGGAAGATATATATAAAGCTTGTTTTATATATATATAGTTTATAATGTTTATATATATATATTATGTTTAAGTTTTCGCCTTCCGGAAGTGATGCTTTAGCCATTGGTGCACTGAAAAAATTCTATACCTTCGATGGCTGTCTGGAAAGCAAACCTTGACTTGTATCTCCCAATTATTGATTCCTTTGTCTTCTCTTATTTTGTTGTATCGTTTCATTTCTTTGTTTTTTCATCACCCCAAAAAAGAACTGCAAAAAATAAATTAAATTGAGGTTAAAACGAAAAATAATTTTGGCGGGTGCTGCAACCTGGAGCTCTAAATCGACGAGCCGCCTCATATGAACTGGAGTGATGGTGGACAGTCTCTCTGCCTCTTTGGGACCGACCCAGCTTATACCTGTCTGAGATCCTGATCTGCAGCTGAACTGCGGAGGAAAATGAGGATCGTGCACAGATAAGGGAAGGTCTGCCCATTTGTCATGAAAGGTTTGGGAGGAGTAATGGTGGGAAGTTTGGTTTTGAGGGAATACTTATGGAAGTTTGTTCTCTTGAGGAGGCCATGTGAAGTTTATTCTGAGTAATGTAAGGGGAAGTTCATTGAGGAATAATATGAAGTTTGGTTCTGATGTGGATGGTTTTATGGAAGTCTTTGGTATGGAGGGAGTACTTGGTGAAGTTTATTTGAGTGGAGGTCATGGAAAGTTTGAGGCGATGGAGCACTATGGAAGTTTGGTAAGGGAGGGAGGCCACAAGTTTGGTATGAATGGATACCATGGAAGTTTTATGATGATAATGGCGGAAGCTTATTCTGAGGAGTATCATGGAAAGTTTGAGTATGGAGGAGTACTATGTGGCTTAATGGAGGAGCAATATGGAAGTTTCATGGAGTGATACGGCGTGGAAGCTATATGGATGGTGAGTAATATGTACTGAAGAAACTATCCGACCACTGATCCTACTAAACCTCCTCACATCTGTCCCAAAATAGTCCTTGTATAAAAAACTAAAACTAAAAAAAAATTAGTAATATGCCGATGACTACAATTGAACTGTTTTCTCACTCTGAACTTCACCAAACCAGAGTATTTTATCCATGATGGCAAATTTAAAGTAAACCAACCGATCTTCACAGGAATAGGGTATCGAACCCGTTATAATCCTATCCTAAGGACTGCTCATTGACCTCATTTGCAAAGAATAATCACTGATTAAATACATAAAAAATATGACCAAATTGATCATAATAATTAGCACCGACTTTTAATAAGTTGTAGGAGATAAACGTTACTCTTCAAATTACTGTATCTTTATCATCAGGATGGTTAATCATATTTTACGAAACACTAAATTTATTTATTGGGGCTACTCCAGAGGTTTTATTATATTAGGAAGAAATACAGCAGTACCTCAATCATGGATGCCTCTATCAACCAAAGTCTTTGTTAACCGAGCCGGTATCCGAAAATCGAACTTTGTTCTTTTTTCAATAAAGTCAACGAATATTTTAGAAAAAAGTGTCAAAGTTGGCGTTGGATTCCATGAACGAGTTTTCAGGGACGAAGGCTTGTAAAAAGTCGTCATCGGGAGAATGATCATTATATAAGTTCAAGCACAACTTAGAGAAAAACAGCACTTCTTCGGTAAGCATTTCAATAGCGAGGAAATTCTATCCATTTATCTATCCATTTTCAGGATGAATAGGCGCTTTAAATTCGTCGGAAAGTTTCGCTTTCCAAATGTGTGAGGTTGAATATTTGAAAATTGCCAAAGAATAATTAGTGAAAGCAAAATGAACTTAATATCACAATAGTGCAATCTCTATCAAACTAATCATCTTCAACAATTGCATGTAAGAAGCTAGACAACATAGGGAGTTGGTTAAAATATTACAGTAAATGTTACAGAAATTATCTTATAACATCAAATGAACATTGGAAAACCTGCGTGAAGAAGGAAACCAGAATTTACAACCCAGCTCTCTGTCATCCTGCAAGTGACCGTAGTCCCATCCCATAGATACACATTGTCACTATTAACACACATGTTAAGGCTTCTTTTCTCAATAATACTGTATACATACCAATACTGGCCATACTACCAATACATACACATGCGAATATCACAATACAATGGCTTTTCTTCTTCAGTCATTAACCACACAATAATAAATACCAAATACACACAATAATAAAATACACAATACGCATACCAATAATACACAATAATACCAATAATACCAATAGTCATCAATAATAATGTCAGTCAGTCACATAGTTTTTGCTGCCGCTACTATTCGTCACTACTGGGTTGTTGTTTTCATGCTGGTCATTCGTCATTGTTGTTACACAATAACTGGCCATTACCATGTTGTTGCTGCCATTAGCCAGTTGCCGCCGCCATTGCCGTTGCTTTTTTCGTCCACACAATATTGTATTAGCTGGTTCGCTATTGTTGTTGCCATTAACCATTAGCTGCTTTTCAGTTTTTGCCAGGCTGCCAGCTACGGCCAATAGTTTTCACTAATATTTGGTTAATAATACTGGTTAGTAATAAGGTTAATATTATTACTGGTTGCTACTAATAGTTAACTGGGCATTAATTGGTAATACACATTAATACTGGTTGTCATTGTCATGTTATTGTCATTGGTTGCTGAATATTAAGGTTGCTTAACCATTGAGAGAGAGGGATGTCTCCATTATATCTTGTTTGGTCTGTTCGCCAGACTCACAAAAGTTCTCAACGCAGCCCTTCTTTGAGTTTCATGTGGTTAGCTTGGATTGGCGCCTGCATTTGAGAAACTCATTTGCCCACTTTCCTCTTTATCTTCAAGCACCCTCGGCATCTCATGAGAAATAGCTGCTGACTATCTGGGAGGTTCCTCGAACATCTGTTAAAACAAGGAAGATGGCCTGAAAATGCCAAAGAAAGAACATGGCAGCGAGACAATTCTTAAATACAGAGACGGGAGAATTCCAGCATTATCTGCCAACGTTCACTAAAACATTTCCTTCTGATGCTGAGAGACCGCTTCCTGGAAGACCCAAGCCATTGCTCATTTACATACAGTTTCATAGAGGCCGTATCATTTCACCAATATCAAATAATCATCTTACGAAATATAGTGGGAAGCTTTAATAGCACCATTTCAATGCTTTGCAAATGTTATTTGGGAATAATACAAATAAGAAAGTTCTGAATAAAACGCTTTTAATACTGTAATAAAATTAGAAAACAATTTTTTATTAAAAAATACAATACTTTGAGTAAATTAACAGTCTAATGGAACATTTCTTCGAAGCTGGTGAGACTGATTTCTTGGAAGACCTGGGTTTATTGCTTTATACGTAGAAGTTTTATAGAGAGGTTGCATTATTTCAAGGAAATCATGTTTGGTTTTAAATAATCAATTTGCAAGAGATAAAGATGAAAAGTGGGAAGCTTTTTGTAATAGCAACTATTTCAATGATTGAGATATGCGAAATAATCCAATGCTTTGCAAATGTTATTTGGGAATAATAAAAATAAGAAAGTTCTGAATAAACGTTTTCTTTCATACTGTAATAAATTAGAAACATTAAAAAATACACCACTCTGATAAATTATCAGCCCTACTGGAACATTTCTTCAGTTTATATTGATTTCTGGAAGACCTGGGTTTATTGCTTTATACGTAGAAGTTTGCAGGAGAGGCTTTGTATTTATTTCAAGGAAATTGCGTTGCTTCAAATAATCATCTGCAAGAGATGCAAGATGTAGTGGGAAGCTTTAATAGCACCATTTCAGTGATTGAGATCTGCGAAATAATCCAATGCTTTTTTGCAATTATATTTGGGAATAATAAAATAAGAAAGTTTCAACAAAACGTTTAATAATTCTGTAACAAAATTAGAACAATTTTATTAAAAAATACAATACTCTGAGTAAATTAGTCAGCCCACGGAACATTCCTTCGAAGCTTTTGGTGAGACTGATTTCTTGGAAAATCTGGGTTTATTGCTTTATACATAGCAGTTTTATAGAGAGGTTGCATTATTTCAAGGAAATTGCGTTGCTTCAAATAATCATCCGCAAGAGATGCAAGATGTAGTAAAGGAATAGCAATCTAACAATGATTTGAGATCTGCGAACTAATCCAATGCTTTACAAATGTTATTTAGGAATAATAAAAATAAGAAAGTTCTGAACAAAACGCTTTTAATACTGTACTAAAATTAGAAAACAATTTTTTATTAAAAAATACGGTCAAAACAAAATCGGAAAAGCGTGAGGTGCTGTTAGATACTCTGAGTAAATTAGTCAACCCACGGAACATTTCTTCGAAGCCGGTGAGACTGATTTCTTGGAAACTCTGGGTTTATTGCTTTATATATAGCAGTTTTATAGAGAGGTTGCATTATTTCAAAGAAATCGGGACGCTTCAATTAATCATCTAAAAGAGCTATAAGATGTAGTGGTAAGCTTTAATAGCTATCATTTTAAGATTGAGATCTGCTAAATATTTCACTGCTTTACATATATTTGGGAATAGTAAAAATAGAAATTTATAAATAGCACATATTTAACTGGTGTACTAAACTTGGAAAATATTTTTTTTATTAACCATCAACTGGGTAGGTGCGGTCTGTCAGACCGCTAAGGATGGTTTACGCATCACACTTACTCCATTTTTATTTCATTTGAATGGATTTGTCCAGTAGCTTCTCATTTTGTGACTTTGACTACACGTGTACATTTTCTTAAAGTTTCGGAGCCTGCTTTTTTTTATATTCCAGTTATTCATTTCCGCTCAGTCTAGCAGACCGCACCTCCCTTCTAGTGTTCCAATATTGCGAAAGCACTGAAATTAACACTGAAACATAGTCCTCAGAATATCATTCAACCTTCTGATCCTCATATTGACGCAGAACCTCAGAAACTTCTAAATGAAGTAGGAAGTGATTTCAGTGATGCAGAGAGGAGTTTTTGATGAAAGCTTCCATTCTACTAATTCTGATTTATACAAATTTTAAGATGGAGAAGATCAACAAGAAACTCGACTTTCTTCATGTAAAATTTATTATTTCTGAAAATATCGTTTTAAGTGGTCGTTTGTTGAAACAAAACGAACTGTTAGAACTCCTACTCATAATATCATCCGTCTTCCAGAATTGGCCATGTCTATTTCCTGTAGAGTATTGGATATCAGTACTGTAAATTCATACATTTTGTACACCCTGTTATGAATAGAATGCAGCTTTTAAAAGCTCTTGAAAGAGAATTAGTTATCCCCGATATAAGAAGGAGAATCGAAAATTTAAGAATAAATCAAGAATTGCGAATGACAGTGAAGCGAATTGTAGGAAGAGATTCGCAAGTCCAGGAGAGATTGATAATCTCGGAAGACCAAGAAGTGGAAGGTGAGGAAAATATGTTATTTATATCCACCAGAGAAGAGATAGAAAAATGTATATTTATACCTAATATTGTGAAAAACCTGTATGTTTAGAATGCACTAGGAAATTTTATTATGGATGTGCGCAAGAATCTGAACTGAAGTAATTCCGTATGAAAACAAGTCAGCTTTACCCAATGTCATTTTTTAAATATTTTATATAATAGTTAATTTTTTTATTATATTATTTTTTATACATTTATATAATGGAAAAATAAATACCATTTAAAAAATAAAAAATATATATTTGTTTTCTTAAGATTCATATTAGTTGTACTTTGCATTCTGCGAATTTATTTTTCTGCTGATAATATATTTTGTAAAATTAAAAATATATTTTTTTATAATAAGAGAAATATCTGCAGAATATATAGGCAGAATTTAATGCTAGTATGCTTATTAGAAAATATTAATTGGATTTTCAAATAATGCTGTCTCGTAGACCGCACCTCCAAAGTTAAGTTCAAAATTTTCACCTCCCCAGTTAAGTGTTTAAAATACGGATATGAAAATAAAAACGGAAAAACGTGAGGAGCTGTTAGAAATACTCTGAGTAAAAAAGTCAGTCCACGGAACATTTCTTCGGCGTTGGAGAGCATACTTTCTTGGAAGAACTGGGTCTATTTCTTTATACGCAGACATGGAATAGATAGGTGACATTATTTCATGAAAATCGCGTTGTTCAAATAATCATCTAAAAGAGATATAAGATATAGTGGAAAGATTTAATAACTATCATTTTAGGCAATTGAGATCTGCTAAATAATCCACTGTTTCGCTTACATTAATTGAGAAAAATAAAAGAGTTCTAAAAAGCGCGCAATTATTAGTGTAATAAAATTAGAAAATATGTTTTTATCAAGAATACAAAGGTGAAAACAAAATCGTAAAAGCGTGAGGAACCGTTAGAAATATTCTTAGTTAATTAGTCAGTCCACGGAACATTTCTTCGGCGTTGGAGAGCATACTTTCTTGGAAGACCTGGGTTTATTTCTTTATACGCAGAAATGGGATAGATAGGTGACATTATTTCATGGAAATCGCGTTCTTCAAATAATCATCTAAAAGAGATATAAGATGTAGTGGAAAGATTTAATAGCTATCATTTTAGGCAATTGAGAACTGCTAAATAATCCACTGTTTCGCTTATGTTAATTGAGAAAAATAAAAGAGTTCTAAAAAGCGCGCAGTTATTAGTGTAATAAAATTAGAAAATATATTTTTATCAAGAATACAAAGGTGAAAACAAGATCGTAAAAGCGTGAGGAACCGTTAGAAATATTCTTAGTTAATTAGTCAGTCAATGGTAAATTTTGCGTCAATAGAGCGTATGCTTTCTTGGAAGACTTGGGTTTAACGCCTTAAACATAGAAGTTTTATAGAGAATAAGCATTATTTTGATGACATCGCGTTGCTTTAAATACTCATTTAAAGGAGATATAAGGTGTAGAGGAAAGCATTCATAGCAATAATTTTAAGTGATTGAGATTTGTTTTGACCACTGTTTTTCCAATATTAATTGAGAATGATAAAAGCAAAAAAGCTATGAAAAACTCGCATTTATTAACGTACTAAAATTAAAAAATATTATCTTTTAATAAAAATGTGGAGGTCAAAATAAAATCGTAAAATTGTGAGGAACTGTTAGAAGTTGGACTTTTAATCAAATTCAATATATAGTATTTAGATTTTAATGATAGTTTTGGAATGACGTTATTTAGGAATTTCGTTTTCATTTCCTTATCGAATGGTTTTCAGCGCCTAATACAATTTTTGCTTTGACCTCCAGAATTTTGATAAGTTCCACGTCTTTGTAAAGTATTTAAATCATGTTTCTAAAAACTTCTATATCCATTATTTTCAATCTTTAAATCTATTTCATAACTCATTATG
>BGPR01029837.1:0-19028 GCA_013235015.1 Araneus ventricosus | reverse complement strand
AAAAGTTATTATTATTATTATTATAAAAGTTATTATTATTATTATTAAAACTATTATTATTATTAAAATTATTATTATATTAATTATAAAGTATAGCAATCGTCAAAAAAATCGAACTAGAAAGATTTTGATGAATCTTCACGTTTTAGACCTCCCTGAGTCCGAAAAACACAAATTTGGAATTGTGTCTGTCTGTGAACACGATAACTTGAAAACTATTAGAGCTACAGAGATGAAGTTTGGTATGTGATCTTTAAACATAATTTAATGATTTCTATCAAATTTTGGGAAAAATCCGTCCGCGGAAGTCTGTCTTTCCGCGTTCATGTCAACACTATAACTCAAGTTCTTGAATAACTACAGGGATAAAATTTCTTACACAGTTTTATCATCAGGAATGTAAGTTGGTATCAAATTTTGAACCAAATCCGTGGACGCGTTGACTGTCTGTCGGTCTGTATAATCGCATGCTTCTGAACTCTATAACTCCTAAATGCAACGACTTAGATAAATGAAATTTAGTATGTGGGCTTCTAACTCTAATTGTAGACCTGTGTCCAATTTTTGTTTCAATCGGTTAAACAAAAGGCATTAAAGTTGCATATTGAATTTTCTTACTATGCCTCGAGGCCATTTCCGTCTTTGCGAGCAAGCCTCGGCGCGTACTGAAAGAAACTTGTGGATAATCATAGCATTCTCGGTTTCAATAGGTTTGATTTTTTTTATCTACTCTTTGGAGAGATAGGGTTGCCATAATTGCCAAGCATCGATAAAGTACGTTTTTCTGCTAGATAAATAAGACATGAAAAAAAAGGGTGTACGTAATAGCTTATTTTACTCTGATGAAAAAAACAATAAAGTTTAAGCAATCTTATAAAATGAACATGTAGAAAAATGAAAAAAGATGCGAGGCTAATCCTTTTTAACCCAGTCACACTTTAAAGTTGATTTTACTTTCTTAATTAAATCATTTTCTTCTTTCACATAATTATAAAATTATAAAGTAAGCCAATTTAATATTGTAATGACACAGAGTTTAGGAAGAAAATGGGACAAATAGTAATACGTTACTGAGTAGTGAAATGCGGTGACAGGGCTACCCAGATAGCAAGTTTAGTTTGCAGCTATTAAAAATCGGATGTTTTTTTAAAAATAGAGACAAAGATAATTATCTCTTTGTGCTATCTTTGCATCAAGCTTGTTTTGAAAACTTGCAGCATGCTTGCATTGCAAGGAGGTGGCGCTATTTGTCACGGCGAACTTGTGGCAAACGCGTTTTGCAAGCGATGGTGGCGCTAGTTGTCACGGCGAACTTGCCACAAGTTCGCTTCAAGCTTGACGCGTCAAATTTGAGATGACAAGGTAATATCACGTCAAAATCAAACTTGCTGCATACTTACGTGCTATCTGGGTAGGGTGCGTATGGCAATCCTAGTTAGAGGGAAAATGACACCTATTTGGCAAGTATACGGCAAAGTTAAGGGGGACCACTACCGCTGGCTGGTCAAAGTCTTTTGGCTTACATGCCATTCTTTGAAGACTCAAGCCACCAGAAAACCCAGAAAGATTAACGGCTTTGGAGATAAAGGGAACCCACAATCACATGCAGTGTTCTAAGTCATTCAAATGTCTTATTTCCTTATAAACAAATGAGCTCCAACTTTTATTAGTGCTTCTGACTAGGGAAAACATTTTAACAGTGAATTTCTTGTTGCGCATGTGCTGCAGGGACTAGTCCAAGTTTGAATGAGTGATGTTCTTAATATTTTCGTCACTTAGTGCAGAAAATCCCTTTTAAGATAAGAATAAAATCTTAGTTGTAACAAATCTGTAACATTTTAATTATATTGAAGTTGAAATACAGAACTAATGACTACTTACTTTGGCACCTGTTTCTAGGAACAATGACAATTTTCTTTTGAGTCTTGCAGGATTGCTCTTTCATTTTGCAGTCGTTGTCGTAGAATTCGCCGTCTGAACCACACACGGGAGCTCTAACAGGTGGACATTCGAATGCACACACGCATAACAGTCTGTCGTCGGAATCATAATCACAGATTCCACCAAAGCGACAAGCATCTTTGTCGCAAGGAGAGTTGCCCGATCCTGATTCTGGTGATTTCGACCCTGCAGAGAAGTATTTGTGTCCTTTTAGTATTAAACTCATTGTTTAAACTAGTTATTGATTTTCAAATTTGCGAAATAAATGTACATTTTTAAATGTTCACTTTTGAATTTTGCCTTATTTTCTTTATTCCTTCAATTAATTTTAAATAATAATTAACGTATATGAAATACTCTACTGAGAAGTACTCAAGTATTTAAAATTGAACTTTATTCTTTCTTTGTTACGATTGATAATTATGATTATTTGCACGATAATTGATTAATTGGTTCATGAAGCAATAAAATAAAGACTGCATTTGTTTGGACTTCTGACATATTCATTAATTTTTACAATTTAGCGATTAAATGTCTTGTTTTCTCTATTATTTAACAATTCAGCACACCCACCCATTTTTGGAACATTTGCATTCGCGGGGTCATTTTGACCCCAAATTGTTAGACACTTACTCTTTATTTTATTGGTTTTTTGTACAAAAATAATATATGATCAAAATTTAAGAAAATTTTTTCTTACAAATAACTTGTATTTAAGACACAAATGCGATTTTTAATAAGAAAAAGGAAAGTTGAACTTATATCCTTTCTTCTTCCTTTTCTGTATTATTTTCTTCTCCACTGTGCACGTTCGTATGCTTCCATAGCCATAACGTTAAATTAATCTGAAACATTAGCACACGCACGGGTCAATTTGACCCCAACGCCGCCAGTCAAAAGTGAGAAACCCCTTTCACTAGTTTTGGCCTTCTTATCCTCTTCTTCTATTTCCTCTATGAAGGTACAGGAAGTAACAGGGGGGTGTTTAGAAATTCCTAGAATTTTTTAACAAAAGAGAAAGGTTTGGGTCAAAAAGACCCCATTCGTGTGCTGACGGGTTAATCCCTTGACATAAGATTTTATTTAAACTTTTAATTAAATGCCATCACCATCCTTTTGATTATTTTTTATTATTTCAATCTATTTAAGATGGTAAAGAATACCCGAGACATTTAAGTGTGTCCAGACGATTTTTGTATTTAACATTAATTGTTTCGTTGACTTAAATACGAAATAAATAGCAAAAATTCTGTGATTAGATGCGCGTGTCAGTGATGTCATTGTATGTTAAAGGATTAATTAGATGGCACGATCTATGCATGAGGAATACCTTTTTGTTTCCATTGAGTCCCTATAATGCATGAATTCCACTTAATATACTATGGAATTATAAGGATTGAACGTCGAACAAGACAAAAAAAGGATGAATATCTAAAGGACAAAAATTAATAGAAGCAATTTAATTGGTGTGCGTAAGTGCAGCATCATCCAGGAAAAAATTGCGAATTACAAAATAAATAAAAATATTAATAAAGGGAATTAAAATTGGGGAGGAGTTAAAAATAACAGAAGACAATGATAAGAAGTAAGAAGTTGGTGGATGAACTTCATCAGAGGCCATAGATCCATGCAGATTCAAAAATGGAATAGGTTTTCTGTAGAGGAAAAAGACTTTAAGGTCTGATTAATTTAATATCCTCCTTTGGCCTGAACCTATTCCGGAATGTATTGGAAAGAAAAACATTTATCCAAAAAGAAGATCAATACATCCCGGAATAGGTTCAGGCCAAAAGTGGATATTAAATAATTTCAGACCTTAAAGTCTTTTTCCTTCTACAGAAAACCTATTCCACTTTTGAATCTGCATAGATGTATGACCTCTGATGAAGTCATCCGCCAGATTCTTACTTCTTATCCCTGTCTGTTATTATTTTAACTCCTCCACAATTTTAATTCCCTTTATTAGTATTTTTATTCATTTTATGGAATTTTAAGATTTGTGAATAACTTTATTTATAGATTTTAGAAGTTAAAAAGTATGGTTATTCTATGCACGTGTGACACTCCTAAATCGATAAGGTTCCTTTTTTTAAAAAAAAGGATAAAGCAGTCGGGTCTCGTAATTTTTAATAATTGTAATCATTGAGACAACACCATACATGTCGTCTATTCTCTGAAAAACAGTTTTTAGCTGTTATTAAGATGCCCGACTAGGTTCGGAGAAAAAATTTTAAAAAGGCATGCACAAAAAAGACTTGCAGAGATAAATAACAAAAATAGTCTTAAATTATCACAATTAGGAATAAAAATTTATATATCGTCAGTAGTTTTTTGAAAATAATAATTTTTTTCAAGATTTTTAATAAAAATTTCAATGTTAAAAAAGACAGCATAATTGAAAAAATATGGTACATATTTAAATTTAATTTCTCATGCCTACTTCTCAAACTATCAAGAATGTAATAGACCGCAAGATAAAATTTATTTTAATAAATAAATATTTTACGAACCTTCAAAGTTGGCGTTATTGATTTTTCGCCAAAATTATCCTATGTTTCGAACTGAAAGTGACTGTAAAACATGACTAAATAAAGCTATTATAAAATCTGCGGTCTATTACACCCTCAAACGTTTTTAACACATGTTTACCAAATTTCTATGAATTTTAATGAATTGCTTTAGAGATATCTCGTTTTTTGTGGACCAATTTTAGTGAAATTTTCCTTTTTCAGAAAACGCATTTAAAAAATATAATAACACATTAGTTCAAATAAATATCAAGGAATAAAATATTCAAGAAATAAGAATAAGCACAGGGACTGTTTTAGAATCTTAAAAGTTGTGGCTTTATTTTTAGATCATAAAAAGTTCTTGAATTTTTCTTCCAAAATCGCTTTTCCAACTAGTCGAATACCTTAAAAGGGTTTACTTAGTTGCTAGGGTAGCTTTTATACATCATGTGTAAGGTTACAAAAGGTTGTATGTTTATTGGATAGTTTTCGCCTATTTTGGCGCTGATTGTAAGTGCACCCATCACTTTTTCTGTAATTTTTCACAGAAAAGAATATTTTCTGAAGATTCTTTTCTGGAAATTTTTAAACAAAAAAAGAAGAAAAATATTATGATTTTTTTAAAAACATTTTACACGCTTTTATTTAACTTGACTTGTCTCATGTTTGTAAAAATTGTTTTATTGCAATCTAATTTTCACTCTATTCTTGGTGTGCTGGATTTTTGAAATTTTCAATAGTTGTATGTTGTTAATGGCAGTAATCTATGCTAATATTTTCAGAATTTAAATTTCAGCTTATCGATTAATTTAATTTAATTTTGATTGCATATTAGTGGTGCCACCTGGTGGCGAATTTGATTAAAATAGGTTTTAAGGATCCATTGTATTGATAATAATAAATTATAAATTAAAGACTAAAAGAATAGGAAATAATTCAAAAATAATCTACTTTCTTATTACACTGCAAATATCGTGTTTTTAAAACTGTTTTAATTAAATTAATTAAACTTTGATGGGCTTAAAAATTTTTTGTATTCTATATCATGAATTACTTTCGAGAATCAGCGTCAAATGAAACGCCTCAAATGATTTCACATTCGCTAAATGAATACTCGCGGTCATTGATTTTGCCGTTCGCTGGACTTTGAAAAAAAACTTAAAATTAATATTATTACGGATAGTCAATCATCCATCGAGGCCCTCCGAAGCTCCAGGTGTGAGGTGGTCGTCAGGGCCAAAGAAAATTTTAACTTGGATGGGGGACAGATTGGGCTAGCCTGGGTGAAGGCTCACGCTGGTAATCCAGGTAATGAGCTCGCTGACCACCATATCAAATTAGCTGCCATTCAGGAGGTGGAAATGCATTTGCCTACTCCCTATTCGTGTTTGCAATACAGAATTTCCAAAAACCTAGCTAGAGAAAGGGAAGAGTTCTGGGATTGCTCTCAGTCTGAATCAGGACATACAATCAGAAGTTTTGTTGCCGGCGTCGGCAAAAAATTTTTAATCACCAATAAATTTTTAATTTACTTTTTAACTAATAATGGACCATTTCTCTGTTATCTACACAGGTTGAAGAAATTGGGCTCACCACTTTGTGCCTGTGGCCTGGTCGGAGATGCCAACCTCTATGTGTTCAGGTGTCCTCTTACTGCTGAATTTCACTTAAAGGAACCGTCTGATGAATACAGAAAAAGCTGGTTTAAAAATTTAAGATATAATGGCCAGGCCCAATCCAAACTTATTCAGGCTTATAAAATCAGTAATGGCATTTGCGACCGGCTGACTCAGGGTTGATTGTTTATCAGTTTGCTGTTTTTGTTCGGTTTTGGTGTTGGTTTTTACTTCGGAGAAAGGATTTCAACTTTATAGTTTGTATTGCTCGTTTTGTCGTTTGGATGGTTTTGTGAATTTTTCTTTCTCTGCCGGCCCGCTTAGGGCCTTACACCCTTGCGGGTAGGCCGGACCGGCATGGGCATTAAAATAAAGAAAAAAAATTAATCCTCACCTGCACCCGAGCCGCCCACGTCTTCGCATTCTCCGTATATCAGGACGCTGAGTTCCATGGTTTGTTCGCAGGCTGCCCGCCGCATTTCGCATTCATTGCGATACGTGGTTCCGTCACTGCTGCAGACAGGGTCGTAATTTTCGGGGCATTCTGTGGGGCACACGCACCTCCCGTCTTCACAGCGAGCGCCGTATTTGCAATGAACGTTGATGCACAAGTCTACAAATAGCAATTACACATTAGGGTGGATCGAATTTTTTTTTTCTTTCAGAATTTAAAAACCTACCTATGCGGAAAAGATGTTACCCAGATAGCACGTAAGCTTGCAGAAAGTTTGATTTTGACTTGTCATGGCAAAATTTGACGCGTCAAACTTGAATCGAACTTGTAGCAAGTTCGATGTGACAAATAGCGCCACCTCCTTTGCAAATCAAACTTGCTGCAATTTTGCAAAACAAGCTTCCTGCAAAGATAGCACAATAAAGAGATAATTATCTTTGTCTCTGTTTTAAAAAACATCCGACTTTTAATAGCATCTCCTAGACCGTAATTCTTTTTTATTAATTCAATAAATCAATGATAATTTGTGAAAAAAATAACTTTTTTATAAAAAAAATTTTTGAAACATTTTCCATCTTTTTACTAAATATATCACTCTCACTTTAAAGAAAACTATATCGCCTTTTTCTTAATGTTGAAATTTTAACGTTTATAAACAAAATTAAATCTAAAAAACAGTCAGTGTTTTTTGAACAATAATAACTAGACATTTTGTCCCATTTTAAAGTAATTACCTTTGAACTCTAATTTCATAATTTATTCTACTAGCAAAACGTAGTTATTAGCGAAAATCGCTCTCTCTTTGACTTCAAATCATATTCTCAACTGAAAAAATTAATGAAATCCAGAAAATAGTTAAAAATAAATCGTATACGAATCGAATCGAATGATGTATTAGAGAAATCTATCTTCTCCTCTCAGAGTTCAACTGGCTCAATGATTAGCGTCTCCGCTTCGGAAACGGGAGGTCGCGAGTTCTATCCCGGGTTATGTTTCGTACTCTGTTTTTGCTATAATTTGCAATAAGTTTGCACGGCAAGCTTGCTGCAAGTTCGTTTCATGGTGACTTCGGAGCTTTCGTTAACTTGCTGCAAGTTTACTGCAAGTTTGCACTCTTGTCACGACAAATTTGTGGCAAACTTGCACTCTTGTCATGACAAATTTGTGGTAAACTTGCACTCTTGTCATGACAAATTTGTGGCAAGCTTGCTGCAAACTAAAATTGCTATCTGGGTATATGGTATGGAGATTAAGAGAAAAATAATAAAAAAAATTAATTCAAAATTTAATACTGCCGCAAAGGGGTTGAATTTCCAAAAAAATGGAAAAATACTGAATTTTGATTTTACGATTTTAAAAAAATATTATTAATCAAAACCTACTTATGCGGAAAAGATGTTCTATGGTATGGAGATTAAGAAAAAAAAATAATAAAAAATTTAATTAAAAATTGAAAACTACCGAAAGGGGGTTGGATTTTTATTAAAAAAAGGAAAAATACTTAATTTTGATTATTGATTATACGATTTTAGATTCGAAATATTTGTTTTTTTTTGCAATATAAATAACCAAAAGTGATGATAAATGAGTAGTGAGTACTAAGTAGTGAGTAGTATAATGCACATTTGCAACATTTTATGGCTCAGCTTCCCCTCCCCACACCGTCAAATCAGTTCGGTTAAACAACTAGAGCAGTAGGCAATCCCATCTTTTTTCTGTCTCCTGCTTTATCCTCCCACCCCTCCATAAGTCGGAAGTGGTACTTCATGGAATCTTCCCCACAGTCGCACCTGTAGTGACAAAAGTTTCAGCTGCAGTTAGAATATTGGACCGATTTGGTATTTCCGACCGAACAGGCGCTGCCATCGTGTCAGCTGCGCTTCAAGATGCGGGCATTATCTCAGAATGCAATGTTTTGAACGCTGTTGACAGAAATAAAATTCGGCGTGGGAGAACAAAGGCAAGAACCACTCTATTGTCTCATGTCATAAAAGATTATGACCATGACCAGTTTGGTTTGTACTTCGATGGGCGAAAAGACAGGACTCTATCAATGGAAGACAACAGAAGAAAAGTCATAATAGAAGAACACATAAGCTTGGTAAAAGAACCTGACTCTGAGTACATCCGTCACGTGTCTGTAAATTTCGGGAATTAAGTTATTGGAAATAATATATATAGATTTTTTTTGTCATGCGTTGACAATGAGATAGATGTAACCAAGTTGGTTGCGACGGAACATCTATCAACACAGGTGTCGAAGGAGGTATTATATGTAACATGGAACTGATCCTGAATCGTCCACTACAATGATTTGTGTGCCAGTTACACGCCAACGAGCTTCCACTACGTCACCTTTTCGCGCACGTGTATAGAACCACAAATGGCAAAGAAGCCTGACTGGCGAAATAAGAAAATCGTTGGCCGGATGCGAGAAGCTATCTGTAGTTTCATCCACGCCATTAGAAAACACGCTGTGTGAAGTGACTAACAAGAAAGACTTTTAAGTACTGATCAACTGTACTTAATGGAAATTTGTGAAGTCATAAACTGCTGACATTGCAGAGAAAGTGTGTCGAAGATAAATCCTGGAAAAGTTTGCCACTCAAGGTGGCTTAGAATCGCGACGAGAATTCTCACTCAATGTAGCTCACGAAAAATCATCCGAGGCCAAAAGTCTCTGCGTCTATGTGGTTCAAGACCAAAACGAAACCATAATTAATCTATAAGGCACAGCATTTGCATCAATCAGCCGTTCTATCGCGTTATTTCTCGAATGATTTGAAGGATGTCATAGACCCTGTTATTAAAAGAAACTGATTTTTTGGCCATCCAGAAAATGTCCCGATATCAATACTAGCTGACGACAGAAATCACATAAGGGAATTAGCTTTTCGAAGAATTCTGAAAGCACGCAAAGTCATTGCCTACTGCTCTAGTTGTTTAACCGGACTGATTTGACGGTGTAGGGAGGGGAGCTGAGACATAAAATGTTGCAATGTACATTATACTACTCACTACTTAGTACTCACTACTCATTAATCATCACTTTTGGTTATTTATTTTGCAAAAAAAAACAATTATTTCGAATCTAAAATCGTATAATCAATAATCAAAATTAAGTATTTTTCCTTTTTTGAAAATTCAACCCCCTTTCGTTAGTATTAAATTTAGAATTTAAATTTTTTTATTATTTTTCTCTTAATCTCCATACCATAGAA
This sequence comes from Araneus ventricosus, assembly GCA_013235015.1. Classification (NCBI taxonomy): domain Eukaryota; kingdom Metazoa; phylum Arthropoda; class Arachnida; order Araneae; family Araneidae; genus Araneus; species Araneus ventricosus. The sequence goes on along the minus strand of BGPR01029837.1, from coordinate 9,286 downwards.
CATCTTTTCCGCATAAGTAGGTTGTGATTAATAATAATATTTTTTTAAAATCGTATAATAGAAATTTAGTATTTTTCCATTTTTTTTCGAAAATTCAACCCCCTTGCGGCAGTATTAAATTTTTAATTTAATTTTTTTATTATTTTTCTCTTAATCTCTATACCATAGAACATCTTTTCCGCATAAGTAGGTTTTGATTAATAATAATATTTTTTTTAAATCGTATAATCAAAATTCAGTATTTTTCAATTTTTTCGAAAATTCCATATTTTTCCATTTTTTTCGAAAATTCAACCCCCTTGAGGCAGTATTAAATTTTGAATTCATTTTTTTAATTATTTTTCTCTTAATCTCCATACCATAGAACATTTCCGCATAGGTAGGTTTTGATTAATATTTTTTTTTCTCCATAGAAGAGCGATCCACCCTATTACACATGTTAAAGTTAGAAAAAAAAATCAGATGTACTTAACCCTTTGCGGACAGGTACAAGGTATAGAGAGTATAGAGTGCGCCAGTGGGTATTTATCATAAGCTGAATAAAAACTATCGAAGGTAGACAACTCGCCACCCGTCTAATCTCGTGTTGACATTCCTCCTACTTGTTTCGATAGTTTCCACTGACAATGAATCACTTGGTCTGATTAGATTTGAAAGAACATGAAATACTCTTCATAACCCAATCGTTTATCCCAAAATGGCGGGAAATTATCCCTACAGATCAATATTCGGCTGTTTTTGAAGAATTAAGCAAGAAAATAGCAGCTGAGGACGAATCTGATGCGTTACATCTCGATGGAGAAGTGACTGAGTACAACGACCTAAAAACTGATTCTGAGACTGACTTGGAGAACAATCCAGTTCACGAAGAATACAGAGACTCAAACTCGAACACAAATGTTTGTATCATCCATCCATTCAATTTCTAATCTGATTATACCATAAAAAGTAAAGTTATGTGTTATTAAATAAGCTCAGAGTTGGAAGGAACGAGATGGCGCATAAAGTGCGCCACCTGATCTCAGTGTTCTAAAAAGTTTGCTGTCCGTGAAGGGTTATACAAAATGCCATTTTTTAAATAATTTAAAGCAAAGCGAAAATTAAGAAGGAAATAATTAAACTATTAGATGTGAAACATATTTATACAAGCATCGCGTGGAAACATTTTACGCCTAATAACGAAAGTTAAACTATATTACGAGAGTTGTTTGGAAAGTAAGCTCTGTTACTGTGTTATAGAAAAATGAGACAGAGGTGGGCAAAGATATATATTTAATAACGATTTACAAAAATTACACTACTTTTCGACGTCGTCATCCATTAAAGCATTTATCGTATCGAGAAACTAGGTTTAGTATGCCAGGATCATAGAAGGTGGTCGACTGTGAGGTTCGCAAGGATGTCACGGCATCTTTCCGTTTTTCATCGTCATCAAAATGGTGGTCACTCAAGAATCGCGCCAAGTACAAGAATAGGTGAAAGTCACTAGGCGCAAGGTCAGGGTTATACGGTGGATGATTCATTCGTTCCCAACCGAAAGACTCGATGAGCTGTTGAGTCACGCGAGCAGAATGTGGCATGTCATTGTCGAGCAATAAAATAACAATAATATTTCCTCACTCTTAACTGTATCGCCATACATCTCATAGATTTGTCTATGGATTTCACACGGTCGCATATTCCTTACATTCAAAAAGCGAATCACAAAACAAATTTACAAACGGCGGGACATTCTGCAGTATGAAACACCTTTAATGCAAGATTTACACGTGTCAACTTTTCACCATACGAACTTTTCTGTTATGATGCATTCTTTAGTCATTGCCATCGCAATACTGCATTGGCAGGTTAGCGCCATCTGTCAGGTTCAGAAATTATTATATTCCGGAACTTAGTCTCCGAATAACTCTCGTACATATAATCATCATTCGAGAATGAAAATATTTCTTTAAAGTGATTAATTCTCAGATTCACTAGGTTATTATGATAGCAAACTATGTATAGTATGGCTAAAATCGACAGGAGTAATAAGTGATGAATTTTAAACCCATCAGTTCAAAATTTGAGTTCCACAATATCCAAATACCTATCATCTGGATAATAAATATTCGAAAGTTTAAATAAATGTTACATATATTACATATAAATTTTTAGAAGGATCGAATTTCTTATATTCATCTGAAAGAGAAGGAATTTTAAGTTTTCAAAATTCAGAAAGAAAGATCGTTTCTTTTTAAATCTGATTTTTTATTACTATTATATTTTGAAACTATACGATGACTCGTAAGGAAGGACAGGTCATTGTTTTGCCAATCAAACCCCGTATTATTTTCAGTGGAACAATCGTCATTTGAATTTCAGATAATCTAATCTAGACCGCCTAGATCTAAGCACCATTTTTTTACATCTTGGTCACTTTGGAAACTCTTCTTCTAAGTTGTTCCATGAAGGCTGGGAACAGATGATAATCATTCAGTTACGATTCTCTTGTTTCTTTGGCATGCATACTCAGAGCGTGTTTGTTGTCTGCCATATGCCATCTTTCGTCATGCATTCATTCCTCGCACAGTCACTCCTTATTCGAAATTTGGTGTGCCATTTTGCTACAAACAGCCGACTCGTCACGCTTTTCCCTGATGCTATTTGCCCACACACTTATTTCTGTCGGTCGACATAAAATCGGTCGGTTTTTTTGCCTGCCTCTTCTTGCTCACAAACTAATTTGTGTCGGTCGATTTTTTGCCGGCGATGCGCTGCTTGCACACACATCGATTCGTGTCGATTGAAATTATCACAGTTTTTCATCTGAAGAAAAAGGAAAGAATCCACGAGAACGTTGACCAACAGAAATCGGTGCGTGCGCAAGGGACAGTAGAATTGCATGTACCAATGGAAACGCCGACAAGAAATCGTCTGAAAGAAATCGGTGCGTGTGCAAGCGGCAGTAGAACTACATGTGCCACTGGGATGGACGGCAGCTGTTCGGTGTCGGCGAAAGACAGTGGCAATAATGGATAGACGATTGACATTTTGCTGATGTCAGTAAGTATACAAACTTCATGCCACTAAAGGAATGTGGTCGATCTACATAATTGGTATGTGCGCACTGTGCAAGCAGCGGTAGACTTTCATCAAATTGGTGATGAAACTCAGCAGCTGACACGTTCTTCGCATTGGGAAGTCGAATTACAGCACACACTTCATCCTAAAGAGGACCACACTCTAGTCGTTCCTCTTTAACTGGCACTTGTCAGCAAATGGTAGTGTTCAATGCTGCCAACCGGTATAACATTACCACATGAAACAATATAAATATTTTGTTCTAGTTACATACTGTTTCACTTAAAGATTCACAATATAAATGCCTTGTAAACATATTTTTTGGGACGCATCTAAAAAAAAAGTTACTTTTAGAGTTAAAATGTAGTCTTTATTAAGTGTAAGTCACTTGCATAAATACTTTAATGCTTCTCAATCGAATAAACGAACTCCTTTTATTCTTTAATTCATAAGTAATACTTTTTTTTAAATAAAACCAATTAACAATGGCAACATTTAAAAGCATAATAACTTACCACATGGTCCTCGAGATGCAACAGTTATGTATAACTGTTTTGTACACGCTGCAACTCGCAATTCGCATTCGTTTATATATGACACTCCATCATTACCGCAAACTTTAGCCTCCACCTACAAAAAATTAAAAAAATCACACTCATTAAAACTCCAAATAGTAAAGGATGCCTCTGAAGCAAGGAATAAACAGTCTACATCTATTAAAGATGTTATAATTTTCTTACATAATTTTTTTTGCATTATCATGGCTTTTAAAATTTTATTAAAACACAGTACTTAATATGAAAGCAATAATTTAAAGTGTGCATTATAAAGAACATTAAATAAATATTTGCATTTGCTTGCAAGAAGATACATTGATTAGATATTGAAAAATTCAAAAAAAGCAAATTTTTCCTTATTTAACATTTTTTTCTGAAAGCTCTTTGATACATGAAATTGTTAAATTATATCAATCTTTATTTAGCAATTTTTAGCTTCATGAGTAGAATATACTAAAAATGAGGTTAAAATATTTGAAACACTGAGAAACAGAAAACTGACCGCCTGAATTTTGTTTATTGATAGCATATGTTCCTATCATTATATTTTACAAATATTTGTAAACATTCATGTTATTAGGTCAGATATTTCACCACCAAACTAGAAACTAATAAATATGTCTATAATGCAAACAAGTCTTTTCATTCTGTAAAGAATGACATAATTTTGAGAAAAAGATATGAGAAAACATTGAATAAAAGTAGGTTGCCATTTTATCTTACCAAATTTTTTAAAGAAAATATGAATAACAGTTATACCTTTACACATCTCTGAGGACAAACACAAGTTGCTCTCCTGTGACTGTCCAATTCACAGACGGCATAATATTCACACTGGGTTTGGCTGCAAGTATCTGTTGAAAAAGAAACGGCATAATTACAGGGTTGCCAGATCAAAATAGCGAAACAAGGCCAAACTTTCTTAAAAATAAGGCCAAAAAAGGCCAAATTTGACAAAATGACTGAAAACCTCATTTGATATTAGAAAAAAGGCTATCCTTCATGAAAACGAGCCCCACTTGATAAGTATATTTTCAATGCTCTATTATTAAACTAAAATTTAAGTGAAAGAAATTTAAAACACCGTTGTTCTATTCAGAAGCTATTTATGTGTAATATCAAAAATTTAGTAAAAAAAAATAGAATAAGTAATTAAAAATTGTTCGAAAAGTCATTAACGAAAATAAGGCCAAAATTGAATTTAAGGCCAAGGGCTTTGAAAAAAGGCCAAATTTCCCTAACTTGGCCTTAAAAAGGCCAATATGACAACCCTGTCATTATAAGAGCTTACTGTTAGTTTCAAAAACCCGAGACTAGCAGGTTTGGACGATTTTAGTACGGAAGGGGGTGACATGCAATGAGTGAGATGAACGCTTTTCCGGAGTTCTTTGGTTCATCATTATCTTCGTACCATTAGACGTATTTTTAACATAGGACTACGTTTCTCCCATTGGGGTCTCAAGAAGGAATTTGATTCACACGCTAAAATGCCACAAAAAACATTGTGCGGGAGATCCTCTATATTTCGGTAACTACATATGTTAAGAACATAACTAATGACTTATTTTAGAGATAAAGAGTAACAACAGAAATTACAAAAAAAAATTGAAAATCGTAATTGTAGTTCAGCGACTACTGAGTCGCAAAGTTGGGCAAAAATACGCATGAATTGGTGACGCGATCCTCTGTAACTCGGTAACTACATATGTTAGAAACATAACTAATGTCTTATTTTAGAGATAAGGTGTAAAAACAGAAGTTACAAAAAAAAATTGAAAATCGGAAAAGAGTCACGCGAGTAAACTAGTCCTACACCTTTAACATCAGTGGCTCTTTGAAAAAGACAGCCTCTCGTCATTTTTTTAGTTAGTTTTTACAGCAAAACCAATGAATGAAAATAATACGTTTCTATATACTTCTAAGTAAAATGCAAACATCTCCCCCTCCATTTTTCACTTCACCCCTATTTTGACGAAATAACTCCGCCTAACGCATGCGCAAAAGCGCGGAGGGTTTCCGTATCTGAGAATGCTAAGATGATGAATTTTATTTTAAGAAACAAAAAAGAAAAAGAAGCTAAAACATAAAAATCTATTGTCTGTGTGCATACGTACGATTTTTTTATTTAATATTTTTACTAAAACCTTCTCTTTTTCCAAGTCAAAACGGTAATTTAAAGAAAAAAGCGTTTTATTAATCAAAAATTATTCACATTAAATAAAAAAGGTAAAAATAGAAGCAATGGGAACATGAATCGCTGCGTAGTATAGCATTAAAAATGAGCACTTAAACATGCTAATGGCACTTAAATGATTTTCATTTCTTACTTCTGTAGGTTGAAATCACGTATGATATTATTTTAAAGGTAGATAAAAAATATTACGTAATTTTGGTTTTAAGAGTTATAAACAAAATTAGCATTTTCGATTTAATTACTTCATGAGAAATTGATGAAAGATATTCATTTTCTCATAAGAATTAATAGTGAATGAAAAATACTTACGACAAGTAACATTAAATAGTTATCTCAAAATTTTAAAAGTATTAATAAGAGAGGTTGAATGTTCGTTTTATAAAGAAATTACAGAGTTAATTTACATTTCAATAAAAGATAGTATTAATTAATGAAAAGATGCCATGATTTTTTAACGCAGACTTGAAGTTTATATATTAATTTAAAAGATTAAAGATTTTGAAATAAAAATTGGAATGAAATTTTGGAAGGTTTTTTTTTATAAGAAAATTCCTCTACTTCTGAACTGCAATCATAGATTGTTTTTATTAAAAAATTTCAAAATATACATTAATATTATTGTCTTCATTTGGGAGATATTTAAATCAATAGCTAATGTTGCGTCAATATTTGCTTTAAATTGTTATTACTAATTATTAATTTGCTAATTGTTGAGTTTTATTTTTAGATTTTAGTATTTTACTATGAAGAACACTAAATCGGAAGATCAATTGCTTGCTAGTCAATGAAGGTATTTTAACCAGCTGGAGTGTTCTCCCCTAAACTTTCTCGTATATTTTCAAACAAAGGCATCAACCCCAAGTGCCCACGGCATAAAAATTGCGGACCTATGGGAAGGTCCGAACGCGACGAGAACTCCGATTATTTCCTCAGAGACAGAGGCAAAAACGTAAAAACATCAAAACAAACGAAAATAAACTACGCTAAACGGGAGCAGAATGCGCCAAGAGGGAGAAAAAGGAGCCAAAACGGAAGAAAAAGCGCCAAGCAGATGTTATGACGCAATACATGAAACAAGACGGAACTAAAAGCCGGGGCTGCATTAAATAAACCAGTACGCATGCGCGTGGAGAATCGGATTAGAAAAATTAAATATGCAATCTGAATGCTTTTTTCTAACCGATTGACACGAAAATTTGACACAAATCTACAATTAAAATTTGAAGGCCACCTACACAATTTCGTTTATCTCACAAATTTTGTTAAGAAGTTATTAAGTTCAAAAGTATGCGATTATACAGACCGACAGACAGTCAACCCTTTGACGGATTGGGCCCAAAATTTTATACGTACCTACATTCACGATGATAGAACTGCGTACCAAATTTATCCATATAGCTATTCAAGTTTTCGAGTTAGTGTTCACATGACCGCAGACAGACAGACAGATTTCCCGTTGACGGATTTTGTCCAAAACTTGATAGAGAACTACAAACGATGAGTCAAAATCATATACAAAATTTTATCCCCGTAGCTCTAATTTTTGAGTTATCGTGTTCGTAGTGTGTATTAAATTTTATCCCTCTGGCTATTAAAGAGTTTGAGTTATCGTGTTGACATGAACGCGGACAGACAGACTTCTAGGACGGATTTTTTCCAAAATTTGACAGAAACCTACAAATTATGTTTAAAGATCACATACCAAATTTCATTCCTGTAGCTCTAATAGTTTTCAAGTTATCGTGTTTACAGACAGACACAATTCCAAAATTGTGTTTTTCGGACTCAGGGAGGTCTGAAACGTGGAGATTCGACAAAATCTCGAGTTCGAATTTTTTGACGATCGCAATACTTTCTCTTTGTATACTTCGCATACGAGAAAGTAAAACAATAAATTGGCCGGAAACTTAATTTTTAAATAGGTGGCTATGAAATTTGCTGAAAAATATGCTTGAATAAAATGAAGAAAGTTAATTATTTTCTGTTATGTATTCATTCCGTCATATACTTATTATCAATCCAGTTAAAACTATATATTTGATTTGTTTATAAACATATATATAAATTTCTAAATAACAGTCTACAAATATAAATAAAACATATAAATAATAAAAGTTTCATTTTGAGACTTATGACTGCAAAACTTTATGCCGATTGGATATCTTCTATTAATTTATCTTGCTGACTAAAATGTAGTTTTAAAATAGACCCTAGCACTTAATGAATGCAAATGAGTAGATAATCGAAAATGGACAAGTCGTTTATGTATTAACTAATATCTAGTACTCCATTATTTTGAAACTCATCTGTCCAATCCACACAGATTGTCTAAGAATGCGTGATTATCTAGCTAACATAATAATACACAGCATCTGCTAAAGTCGGTTTACATTTACTTAATGTAAGTGAACGCATTCCATTCTGTCACTCTAATATTTCATTAACAGACTGTAATTCCTAATTAACGTTTTCAGCTAGCGGGCAAAAGTTGCTTTACAGCATTGTTTTAATAAGTAGAAGCTTTCAAAAGCTTCATGTCTGATGCGTACTCAGATAGCATCATTCAAGCGCAGCAAATATGATATATATTTAGACTCCCTGTGCATTTTAAAAATTTTGTGTTACAATTTAAGATTAGATCAGCAAATCATTGATATATAAAATATCATCATTCATCAGATATCATCATTCTAGAGCAGCAAATATGATATATATTCAGACTCTCTGTGCATTTTAAAACTTTTTTGTGTTAAGATTATATAGGCAAATCATTGATATACAATCAAATGCATAATGAATAATATTGTGTTACTGATAACGCAACAAATATGAGTCTCTTTATGAGGAAATTGAAATTCATAACTTCAAAAATGCGATAAGTTTTAGAAATGAGAAAAAGAAGTCGAAGATAAATTTAAACGAATTTCACTAATGTTATAATCTCGAAATTTTATGGCACTGGAATTATTAAGCGTCAAAAATTACACCATTCTTCAGACAACGAGTATAGTAAATTATTCAAGGCATTATCGCGTAGAAATGAATTTGCAAATATTTCAGTATGAATACTTATTTGTAAAATTAGCTTTCAAAATAATTAATTTAACAAATTTACCGATGACCATTTGAAACCATTCTTCGAAATTATCATATATTTTATCATTTTTAATAAGAATTCAAAATTTGTTTATCGAGAATAGAAAAATTCTTTTGGGATATTTGATTATATAATGCAAGTCGTTTAATATTTCTTTGAAGAAAAAGAAAGTAAAGATTAATATCTTTTGTTATTTACGCAGGTAAATATATTTTCTTTTCATATTAATTTTATCGCAACTGCGCATTATGTATTCATAAGTAACAATATTACGCATTTATAAGTAACCGTATCATGTATTCATAAGTAACAGTATTACGTATTCATAAGAAACAGTATTACGTATTCATAAGTAACAGTATTACGTAATAATAAGTA
>BGPR01029835.1:3873-19028 GCA_013235015.1 Araneus ventricosus | reverse complement strand
AGGGTATTATAGGGAGAAGTGTTAATTTAGGTGTGAATAGAGCGGGAGTTTGTGCTACCTTAAATAGGGAGAAGGTGCTGGTAGTTTACACTAACAACATAAATCTTAGTGAATGAAAAACAATAGCTTTGCCAATCCGGCATAGCAACAAGATGGCCTTCTCCCCCAACCACGTATAATTTTAAAATCGATGTAGTTGTATTCTTAGAGAAACCAACTTTTGCTCAGAATTATGTATGTTTTACCTGCAAATATGACTTGATAATATTATGATGAGCAGTGGCGAATCGAGGATTTGGGTTGGGAGGGGGGGATGAGATCATAATAACTTTGTATCGTCGTGACGTCTCCAAATTTTACCAGAGTGAACGAAGGTGTTTTCTTAACCTATTATCATAAACTAGAAAATCACCCGTCATGGTATGACGGGTGCAAATTGTCTCTTTATTCGAGAGATTTCCCGTCAAATTTGACGTTTAAATAAACATGTATGCGAGAGAAATGTTTAACATTGATTGAAAACAAATAAAATAAACATGTTTTATGACAGGAAATATTTTTTAAAATTTACATATTATTTATATATCTCTTTTATTCAAAAAACCTCTTGGTAAACTACATTCCGTGTGAAGTATTTTTCATTGTTTAACAATTTTATTATAGTTCAATACCCACGAAATTCTCAGCTTGTCAAAAGTTAAAATTTCAAAGGAATTCTTTTTCGAAATTCTAATTAAAACAAAACACTTCTCTGCTTGTCAAACGTTGCCAAAAAATATTATCAAATTATTTCCTCACGATTGCAGTAAATAATGAGATGCATCGTGGCGTCCAAACTATATCACGCGCACGATATGCCACTGACGTAATTTACTACTTTCTATTGAAAAACGGAAATTAAATTGAATATAGGATAAATATAATGTAAAATTTCTTGGGAACTATCGATCATAGCGAGATAAATTTTGTATCAATCGATAGCAAATTTTATTTCACTGTTTTAGAGCTATTAAATTTGAAATTAGAATGGCAATTACTCTTTTAAATTTAAAATTACTGAAATTTAGGTTCTCTAACAATGAAATAATGCTGCTTAACGTCTCGCAGTGCTATGGCGCGAATTTTATTTTTGGTGACGTCAGATCGTTACCGGATCAGTGAGAGACAGATCTGGGCTATTATATTAGTAATTCATATATTATTAATCTATTGTAAAAAATCATGTGCTTAGGCAAGCTTAAAATACCACGTTTATTTGTGTAATGTTTTGTTCCACTTGGTGTATGTAGTAATTAAAAAATATCAAGAATTTTGTTTTAGCTCTGGGGGGCTGCATCCCCCTGGATTCGCCATTGGTGATGATAAGTTTTAAACTTCATCGATATTTAAACTTATATTGTGTTCTTATCGATATATTCAACACATTTTTAAAATATATGACTTTATTTTTCAAGTCTATTAAAACATTTTTTTTCTTCACGCTCTCTTTTGGCGCCACGGTCCTGAGGCCGCCTCTTCGGGAGAGGTGGTAATTTAGGTGTGGAAAATGTGAATTAGTGCTACCTGAAATATGGAGACTGTTCTTGCATTAGCAAAATAAAGCTTAGTAAAAGAAAAAAAAATATTAAGTACCTAGTACATAAAACAGCAAGTATAAAACACATTTTATGCATGGCATTAACGTTATAATAATTTACCGTCTTAAATGTGTTTGAATTCTTTCAGCAAAACCACTGGATAGATCGGCAGTTGAGAGAATGTATCGCCATTGTTATATCAGAATGTCGTATGTCAAATTTGCCATGACATTTTATTGATGTAAAACGCTTGTATAGTTAGCTACGTCTGCTGTCAAATTATTTTATGCGATATGGGGCTGTTTTATGCTGTCATAAAGTGCCATATGTCGCTAATGGTTCCAGCTGTTATAGCAAAATTACGAATGTTTTGCTGTATGTGGTTTTTGACGTACGACATTTTGACATAACAGCGACTGTATTTGGAGAGTGTTAGAGTTGCGAATATGCGTTTCCTTAAATATGGAAAATGTATTGATAATTTTGACTAGCAAAATAGAGCTTAATTAAAAAAACATTTTTATGCATTTGATATGCAAAACAACAAGTATAAAACTACATTTTATACATAGCACTAACGTTTATAAAGATTCAAAATTTTATTGTATTTCGGTGAGAATCTTTCGTGCGCTTCATTCTGTTAGATGGATCTTTAGTTATATAGGGGCAGGTCGAGTAGTATCTGACATCTAAGCTTCCTCTATATTATAAAATATTTTTATAGCTCAGTTGGACCAGATTATATTCCATACGAAACTTTAATGTTCTATGAAAGCACATTTTAACACGCGTTTTTCTAAGATTAAAATATCAATAGTTTTTTCACACTTTTTATAGTCATTACATTTTTATCAATTTTACTTGTGGCGGACTGTATCGGACATGAGAAATATATGCAAGAAGAGAATTACTTTTGGTTTCACAGACAACTTTTTATTATTAGGCTGAATTATTTTTGAGAAATTTCTAATAGTACAAATTGCATATCTTAAAACTAGGTTAAGATATGATAAGAAAGAGGTATAAATTTAAAAAATTAAAAAAGTTATCAGTCTTTGGTAACTTAACAATTCGTTTTAAAGGCAAATGCATTATGTGTTTACATTTTTTTGGTAAAATAAACACCAAGTTCATAAAACAGGCCGTTTCCTTCAAGATCGGCGCAATTTTCGTGAACCCAGTCTTCACAAATCCGGCACTGAATCCAGTCTTCTTCAAAGGTTTCAGCACAGACGATGCAGTTACTCTCTTCGCCTCCTTCTCTCTCTTCTTCTTCAGATTTTAATTCCATTTTTGCTTTCATTTTCAAGTCTTCTTTGGATGTTCGAGGTGTAATCAGTTTCGATCTTTTTACCCGAACTGATTTTTTCCTTTTTCTCTCTTTATTGGAACTGCTAGCAAGTGGCGATATCTCCTCTAAAATATCTTGAGATGCAGTTGTTTTGGGAAAATCCTCAATGAGAGAGACAGTTGTACTGCTATCATTTTCCAAGGCTGCTCGAATTTCCTCCATCTGCTCGTGTTTTTAAAGACCGGGCAAGCTCAAAATTGTGGTAGATATGGCTTCACCATTGTGTCCGATACAACCCGAAACATCATGGAACAAAACATCGGTTACAAGTACAACATACGTATATATAAGTCTAAGGAGATTTACGGCCTACAACTTTAAAGACAATAAATGCTGTTTTCAACAATAAACCAAATGATAGTCATTTTCAGGTAAGCTACACTGTACAAAATATCCGTTTTTTTCCCGGACTTTTTCCGTAAATTTGACGGTTTAAAGCTGTTTTGTTGACAAAACGGTTTTTCACCGTTTTCCGCTCCAGCCATAAACGGTTTAAAACCGTCAGTTCAAATTCTATTTTTCGTTATAAGGTATTGCTTTCCGTATGATAACTTTCCCTTTTCTTAAATGTAATTTTATTGCATTCATTTCATGTTTTTAATAGGGTTCCATCTCCACTATTGTTTACACATGTTGCAGTAACCTGTTGTCGCTCATGAAAGCTAACCTTAAAACACGTATTCTGGAAATAGTTGATTTTTACACCACTAGGTGGCGCCACTAGAGCTATAGTGACTTTAAAACTCAAATAGATTATTTTTACTTCATTTTATGAAGTCTCCGGTGGTCTAGTGGTTAGAGCGACTGCCTTTTATTTCTATGAACGCGGTTTCGATCCCCGGCTCGGAGGAGTTAGAAGTTTTGTCACCATCTTGCATCGAAATCGTCCAAGTAAGTTCAATTAAGAATTATATTAATTAAACTAATTGAAATTAATAATTAAGCCTTGATTAATTAATATTCCTAATTGATAATACACATCAGCACATTTCAACTGGAACAGAAGGAGAAAAACAACTCAACTCAATCGATGACGTCACTTACTTCGATGACTTAATTTTTACGGAGAAAACTTAATTTTATACGGTAAAAAACCGTTGTGACTACGGATTTACTTCGTAACTTTTACGGTTTTGCACAACCAACCCAGCTGCCAGTTTAAATTTTACGGGTTTTTTTTTACAGTGTATGACAACCTGGAGTTATCTTTGTTCATTCAAAAAACTGTTGAAGAAACTAAATTTTCTGCCATGTGTCAACAACACTGCCGTTTGACGAAGTGTGTCGGGATGTGAACTTTCAACCTTCACCTAAAACGCTGGTGTCTGGACAGGTCCCGCCTCTTATAGCAAATGTGAGAAATAACGCATGCCCGACCTTCCCCTATGCATTTTTTTCTCATGCAATGTTAATTGTCAAAAGATAAAAAAATAATGTTATTTGTTTTAACATGACATGTGACATGCATCAAATGCGTCGCCCCCATTTAATTTTCGAACTAGTTTTGCATCTTGAGGAAGGATAAAGGACGTGACGTCACAGTACAGCGTAAGACTATGCGCAGTTATATTATCTGCGTAGTCACGTTTGTCATATGACGTCTCGTGAATTGACTCCATTGATTCAATTTAATATAACATAAGCCATTAAAGAGCAAAATCCTCTTCTCAACAATTTTGGAATTTATTTCTAGAGTTATTATTAAGGTTTCATAAAAAAAAATGTATTAACCTTTTATTACGGGCGATGTAAATGCTATACCAGCAGGTATTCTTCCTCTGCTTGCAGGGGCAGCGGTGGCCTAGTGGTTAGGCCTCGGCGTACCAAACTTGAGCTTTCTTTAATTTAATTTCGTTCAGGTTCTTTATATTTATAATTATGCCATTATTTTAATGTTTATTAATATATGTTATTAAATAACTTCTCTTTATTTATATATTGTTATCTAGATAAATGTACATATTTTATTGTTTGCTTATTTCATAATAAATTCCTCGTGTGACATGCAGAATTTTGAAATGCCACACATTGTTTATTAAAACGATAACTTCTTCGCATGATGTCAAAAGATACTAAACAGACATGCAATTCTTGCCATATATGTTAGCGTATTGTGAATCACAAGAATTGGCACAGCTTTGAATGTTGACTATAAATGATTTACTCCATCCTACTATCGCGTTCGAGAAACACTGAATGAGCGAGCAGCCACGGCAATAACGCGAGGACTGTGGACTGTTACCTAATAGCCATAACCGGCTATTAGGTAACAGTCGCCCCGTCATAGAAAATGAGACCAGCGCAACTGCATCAGCAGTATTGTATCCACCAGGGAAAAGAGAACCTGATTACTTATCCGGCAACTTCTCATCCACGTACTCGTGATCCACGTACCTCTCCCCGGTGGGATTCGTTTCAATGTCAACCAAAAGTGAGTTATCCCCACCCTGCCAAGGAATCAATGGGGATCTGAATGACAGACGTCACGACATCGACACGGAAACTGAGGGTGGAATCCTCGAGGCCATCGCCGGCCGCGACCCATCCCCTCCCTCAGGAGGTACGTCCCGTCATGGAAGTGGAGGTATCTTAATTCTACCCCAATAGGAAAGCGAGAACCCGTTTACTCGCCACCGGTGGGGATTCATTTGACTAGTAAGAAAAAAAATCGAATTCAAATCGTATTTTTATTTGGATAAAACTGTAGGATAAAAGAATAGATAAATTTTTCTCCGTAATTTTCATTGTTGTTGTGAATTCCATCAATGCCTATAATCGTATGGAAAAAGAGTATAATTTGGTTAATTATAAAAAATAAAATTTAATTATCTTTCGTTTCACCTTGAAAGCACCATCAGAAAATAGATGTTACTAAGTTTGTAAAGCATTTAAGAAAACGTTTCCTTTTTGCAAAGGATTTTCCTTTGTTAGTATATAATTATTCTTCACTGTTTCATAGTTATATAATCAAATTCACAATACCCTGAAAGCAAACCTTACAGAAGCGACATTGTTCTAAGCTTCCAGCAGAAACAAAATCGCCTCAAGCATTCCACACACGAGCTTCATTGCAAACCTATTAACCAAATTACACACTCAAAGCGTCACTGAAACCCATGTTGATGAACGTGATAACGACAGGCTGTGTGAGCGGCTATTAACCTACATCACAGAGTTTTACGATATTAAAGCCTCAACTTCTAATCCGGCAAAAAAGAGACGCATTCTGAGGGATCTTGACATTTTCGCACAAGAGAGGGAACTTTTCCAAAAATAACATAACTAACGTTAAAATTTTTGTTCTGCATATGTTAAGATCAATATGAGTAATCATTTATTATATATAATCACCGCATAAAAAATCCGGTTATTATATATATATTATTAACTCGGTGATTACATATAATAACCAATTTACCACGCCTAAAACGTGGAGTTTCATTAAAACCTCGAGCTCTAATTTTTAGACAATTACAATACTTTTTTCTTTGTTCGCTTCGTATGCGAAGAAGTAAAACTAGAAAGAAGTTGCTAGTTGCATCATTATAGTTGTTTTTGACAACAAATATTTGGAAACCAAAGCTGCGTTTAATTTTAAGAGGGGAAAAAAAATACACTGCCTCATAACTTCAAATCGTTGTTTCATCGCTGCAAAAATAATACGCGAATTACACCCACAGCTCACCCCATCCCAAACCTAACCTTGCACATGAACGCGGCAGGGGGAAACCTATTAACCTCCATTGCACACACAGAGTTCCGATTATTAAAACCCGGCTCTTAATCCGGAAAAAAGGGAGAATCTGCCGGAATCTTGACATTTTCCCCAAGAGAGCGGTCTTTCCCGAAATAGCATCCCAGCTGACAAGGGACCGGGGCCGCGTGGGCATCCAGCCAGCGGATCCCCCGGCTTAATGTCAAAGGTCAACCTTCCGCATCTTCCGGATCGATCGGGATGGATCTTGCTCTTCTTCCGCATCCGATGCGCATGCCGGTTCGAACTGGTTCCCGCCCGACCACGTGTTTTGGGTCACCTCCACTGACTCCCCCCACACCGCCTCCTCATTAGGGGAGTTGATTTAGGCCCTCCGCTGAATGTGGGTCGTCTTGTGGAAGAAGATCTTGAGAGGGGTTCGTTAAGCCGAATGCTTCTTGTTAGCTGTTTTTTCCAATGGCCCAACCGTTGTGTATCTGTTAACTTGAGACAATGCATTTATGCGTCTTGTTAACTAGTTATATTCAGTAAGCGTGTAGAAAAAGGTGGTTGTTGATCTCTGCATACTGCGTAGCGACGGGGAAGCAAAAGGAGCATAGATGACCCTAGAACCTAGTCTTATGGAGCACTATGAAAACAAAATATTTGTGCTTTTATTTCCCTTTATTTCAAACTACGACTGCGGAGGGGGACTGTAATTCAGTATGCCTGTAGAAAAAGGAAATTTGTGGTATCTTCACAATGACGTAGCGACAAGAAGCCACTGGGATATTGGTTTCCCCAAAAGTAGCCTTGGAAAGCACGATGAAAACAACATAGTAGAGCGTTTATTTCCCTTTTTAGGCCAATTTGACCAGGGGTACAAAAAATACTATTCCCCAGGCCTCCTGTTACTTTGCTGTGTCTGAAGCGTTTTCGCTCGAGAATTGGAGTTTTTAACCCTGGAATAGTAACGTTACTGTTATGACCGTTAACAGTAACACAGAGTCATCTTGACTCCGACTTGTCAACTTAGCTTTAACCGTCTGTTTTGTAAGCATTGTTGTATTGTATGAATACGAAAGCAAGCAAAACCTACTTATGTAAATTTTTATTTTTTAAATTATATCGGTAAATTATCCATCATATGCTAGCTGAGACACGAGGAAAACGGTCGTGAACCGGTTGTCAGACATGGCATTCCTTTTTTACTTCTTTACTATTTCAGTCAATAAATAACGAAAGATAAATATAAAGTTAAAGGAAAATAAATTTAAAGGAAAAAATTCTACTGACACCCTAGGGGCGCTGAACTTTCTCCTAAGTCTCAATTTGACTTGGACATGGAATCAGTGTGGCTCATACAGCTTGAACTGGAAGTGGCAGAACCTGCACGTCTTCAAATATCTCGAGTGATGTAAATAGCAGAGCTAGGAGGAGGGTATTTCCCCTCTCCCTGCAACGGCGAGATCGCTATTGCGTTTGAGGATGGAATCAAAATGGCTATGTTTACATTCCATGGTCAAATTAATGTGATATCTAACCAAAATAACTGACGCCTGGAGCAGCTTATCAGAATTTTTTACTTCAACGCAGTAACCGCTAATGTTTTTAACCGCTCACAAGCAGCTCTTCAATTCCCGTCCCCACATTCGAGAAAGCTGCCTGAACCACCAGTAACGCCCTCTTCATTGCGCGACTTACTATACACATAAATTTTCAGTATACAGTCTGAATTAGTGACAAAAACATTAACAATATATAATACTGTAGATTCTCTGTTAATCCGGCAGATATCAGATCAGAGGACTGCCGGATTAGCGGAGGTTCATTAATAGAAGGCGTTTCAATAGCAAAACGTATGCTTACTGTACAAAATATATAAAATTATACTATATATAATAAATATTAAAAAATAATATAATTCAAAATCTGAGTAGGCAGGCTATTGTTTACGTCGCGCCAATATCACTGACATCCGCATACACGGACTTGTTTTCCCTTTAATCCTCCAGCTGCGTATCCGCATACACGGACTTGTTTTCCCTTTAATCCTCCAGCTGCGTATCCGCATACACCGACTTGTTTTCCCTTTAATCCTCCAGCTGCGTATCCGCATACACGGGCTTGTTTTCCCTTTAATCCTCCAGCTGCGTATCCGCATACACGGGCTTGTTTTCCCTTTACTCCTCCAGCTGCGTATCCCCGATACCGAGGTTCATTCATTCAATACCCAGGAGAGCCGATTCAGCCTTGAGATTTTAGAGTGCAAGTTGACTCTCGAGGAGGAGCAAGAAGTTAATTGATTTCCAAGATTTTTGCTGTCTAGTGTAATTACCCTTTGCGGACGAGTGTCAGCAAATAGCCGCCCTAGTCCTTTTCCCGCTGCGAACGAGTGTCGGCAAAGTCTAGTAATACATAAGCATAGTAAATTATACGTGGAATTTTGTAATCAATTTTTCGCGCATGTCCTGATAAACTGGAGTTTTGAAATATAGCACAGTTGTGCGTTTCCGGCGGCAGTACAATACTGTAACATTTTCAGAATTTAACAATCAGTTAATGGATTAATTTTAATTAAATTTTGATTCCATATGAATGACGTCATCTGGTAATGATTAGAGAAAAAAATGATTTTAGGATTCCATCCTGAATAATGTATAATGCAAAAATACTACATAGAAATTAAACCACAACGAATATCATAAGAAAAGAAATTCCTAAATATTAATTGGAAATTAAAATATATTATAAATGTGATGGAAATTCCAATTCACTTAGAGTATTTCTATCAGCGCCTCACTGTTTTAAGATTTTATTTTGACGTCCAAATTTTGGATAAAATATTATTTTCTGCATTTTTAGTACACTAAAAAATTGTGTTTTGGACATGGCGTGACCTTTGATAAGCTACCGGATTCCCATCCATTTTGAGTGACTTCATTTGCTTAGTTCTATTCTAGTATTTTGAAAAACTTTTCTTACTTTTTTATTATTACGAGCCTTGTTGGGAATCAATGTTTCGATTATATTCGTGTTCGTAATTAATATCTATCACGATTATGATTGATTTATTATACAACGACGACAGAATTATTTTTATACTTTTGATTGTTCGCGTATTGTGTGAGTGGCATTCACTGTCCTATACTCTAAAAGTTACACCACCAAGAGTTGACCCTTCAGTGACCACAGGTTTTTCTTTACAGTTCTCTAAGGATACTTTAATTCTAAAATCCCTGTATTTTCTTAATTATAATAAACCTTAATCCCTAATTATTCTTAACCCTCCGTCAGTCACGTGGGGCACAGGTGCCCCCCATCAGTTTTCAAAATTCTGCACTTTAAATTCCATTAAATTTTTAGAAGTCTAACTTTCAGCGCCTGTACTTGAAATACTCATGAACAATATCGCACAGTTGTTCAAGTGCAAATCGCACGTCCACATCAAATAGGAGAATATAAAGCCAGTGGCGAATCCAGGATTCGGATCGGGGGGGGGGGGGGAGGGCATAAAAATTTTGTATCTTAGTGACGAATGTCAAACCTAATGGCTTATGTAAACCAAATCACTTTAACTTTACAGACTTTACTCACCTGACAGTAAGAATCATAAAGAACGCTACAATACTTTCGATAATTTAATAAAAAATACAATGAAATAACTAGCCAAAAAATGTTTTCGACCGCGTCAACGCCACAAGTGCAAGTGGAATGACTAGAAAAGTAAGGAAATTTACGAGCCTGTCAATCCAGAAAGCAATGTTGCCACGATTTTATTATTTTTTTAAAATGAAAATTAAGAACAAACAGTTGCAGTGATTTTAAATAAAATGAAAAATTTTGGTTTAGCTCTGGGGGGCTGCAGCCCAATACCCCCCCCCCCCTGGATTCGCCACTGTACAAAACACATGTACCCCGCGCGCCAAACCATGTAACAGGAATTCACAGTTGATCATTCCTCTTCTTTCGCTGTTTCTATAATAATGTTTACTTTTCTAACGGCTTATTATGCTTCCTCTGTGAAGTTCTGGAACCTTGCTTCGTTTTATCTTTAATTTTTTAAATATTTCAGTGAATTTAATTATAAAAAACTAGTATAACAGCGGTTAGTTGGCATTCTGTTTTCGAGCTTGCCAAAAAGCTTTTAACGGAGATATGAACTAATTTATGTCGATACAATTCATTTCAATAAATGGAAATTATTCAAGGACCGGTGATAAAAAAATGAAATTGTTACATTTCATGACTTGGCAAAAGGAGTTGATGTTCTAGATCAGCTATGATGGAAAAATGATATCTCGAGAAATACTTGTCGTTGGATTATGTTTTTTTTACAATATTTAAAACATCTCTACTTTTAATGCTTTTGTAATTTTCAGACACAATAATATCGATACGGTTAAAAACGACTTGATGCCACCGGAAATTTCAGTTGGACACTTATTATACTTCAAATTTTATCCAGAGTTGCCAACGGAATTAAAATGAAGAGCAAATCTTATTTTAGAAATCAACGATACGGGACCAAAAAAACAACAAAGTCGATGAGTAATAAAGGTAGATTCAAATAGTGTGGAAGAAAGACAAAACTACCCAAAATTATTGTCAAAAATGCTATAATTGGTCCTGGGTGAGCATTTAAAAGCAGTATATGTAAAATGTTGCGATTTTTTATAGCATTTTTGTAATCTCTATAAAAATATTTTTAAAAAATAGTCACCAAAAATTTATTTTGCTTTTGTTGCATTTCTGAGACGTAACTGATATATTTTTTTTTCTGAGAACAAATATTTGTAGAAAAAAGGAAGAGAAAATCGAGAACTTATGGGCCCTACGGGCCTAACGGCGTAACAAAATTTCGCGCTCCTAACGGAGGGTTAAATAAATATCTTTGTTTATTTTATGATTCATTTATGTCATGCATTCTGTAACTGGAGTTATTTCTGCAGTTTGCATTTTCTTTAAGGGACTACGGGTCCTTTAAAGTTTCCAATTTTTATCGATGATTTAATGATTTTGTTTTAAAGCTTAAATCATTTTGAGCATTTTAAGGTATGACACATGAGTGTACTTTAAATAATTTAGAAGAAATAGTCAAAAACCATCTCAATACATACGTATGTGTTAGCGATTTTTCACTTTAAATGCTTATATCTCAAAACTGCATTTTCAGAGCATGCACGCAAGATTTTTAAAATATCGTTCATCACATCACTATAAAATTTTCAGGTATGCTTATACAAGCTCAATGAAGAAAATTATGTAAAATCAAAGCATTATGTGTTATGGGGATTTTTTTCGGTGCTTGGTATCTTTCTTATAATTTTTAAGAAAAAAGTATTATCATATTTTAACAGCATTAAAAGTAATTCAAACTTATCTAGATATTTACCATATTGCATTATTTTCAATCTGAGCTATTTCGGAAAGAATTTTCATGGATTTTTTTAAATCGAAATCCGTGTACCAACCAAGCGAAATCCATGTTCGATAGCTTATTCAGAATTGGTTTACTTTATATATACATTTTCAATGCTTAAAATCATTACACAAACTTTAAAATTCCTATTTAGGAAGGAACCTATCTTATGTAACTTTGATAAAAAAAATCTATGAAATCCTTTAAGTATTTGTTACGTTATTTAATAGTCGTACTTTCCCTACTTTTGAGTTGTGTTTTCGTGGTTAAAAGTCCTATAGTCTCTTTAAAAAAATGTTGTGTTATCCGTATCTAACTTAAAACTTTCATTGTAAAAAAATCCAACACCACAGATGAAGATCAATCACTTCAACAAAACTACATTGAATTCAAAACACATTCCGTACTATATTCTGCTATTGATTTTACATGTGGCGAGATGAAATTTAACTTTCTGATTCGCTGCATAATTAGGACCACGCATTCTTTGATTAGGAACAGAAAATGTGCTTCGGCGAGTTGAACTGCGTCGGTCAGAAGCAGCGACCGTGATGGAAATTTTAATAAAGGTTTAGAGGTGCGTGAAAGAAAACATTAATCATGTTTCTGCTTTGACCGCTTTAAGATTCAAGATTTAAAGGTTTCGTAACAGAGTTAAGCGGTGATTTTTAAGTCTGAAACTTGTTGCGCCTTCTCTGTTTCGATACATTTAACGAATCTTTTCTTGCTTCTCGAACTGAGTCGTAAGAAACAATAGCACAATTTCGACGTGACTGTTTAACGTTGCGGATTGTAAGAAGTTGAAACTAGTAGTTCTGTGAACAGTAGAACAGGTGTCCAATTTATTACTTTCTCGTATACGAAGTATACAAAGAGAAAGTATCGTAATCGTCAACCAGCGAGAGTGTTCTCCCCTAAACTTTCTCGTATACTTCCACAAAAGGTGCCGTTTCCCCTTCCCCCGCTTGGCTAAAAAAATTCGAACCTGCTGTTATCCAGAATCCAATGACTATCAGAAGGTTTTTCATTATAGTGATTGAAAAATATCGAAGTAAAGAATTCAAAGAGATGCGTACCGATTAAAACGCATCTATCGCACACTGCGAGGTTTCACTCTTGCCGTCTCAAGGACAAACTGACGTAATTCGCTCCTTTCGCGAGCTCAGAAGATTGCTTCCGTACGCATGCGCGTGGAGATAGCGGATTGGTTTCAATAGTAAATTATACAGACCGACAGACAGTCAACCTTTTGACGAATTTGGCCCAAAATTTTATACGGACCTACATTTATGACGATAAAACTGTGTACCAAATTTTATCCATCTAGCTATTCAAGTTTTTGAGTTATAGTGTTCACATGACCCCGGACAGACAGACAGACTTCCCGTGGACGGATTTTGTCCAAAATTTGATAGAAACCTACAAATCATGTTTAAAGACCACATACCAAATTTCATCCCCGTAGCTCTTATAGTTTTCGAGTTTCGAAACGAATCCCATCTCCACGCGCATGCGTGCTGGAAGCAATCTTCTGTGCACGCGAAAGCTATGGAGCGAATTACGTCAGTTTGTCCTTGAGCCTGTAAGAGCGGAAAATCGGTACGCATCTCTTTGAATTTAATTCTTTACCTAGATATTTTTCCATCACCATAATGAAAAATCTTCTGATAGTCATTGGATTCTGGGTAACAGTAGGTTCGAATTTTTTCAGCCACGCGGGGGGAGGGGAAACGGCATCTTTTTGGGGAAGTATACGAGAAAGTTTAGGGGAGAACACTCTCGCCGGTTTGAAAAAAAAAACCCTAATATCTGCTCTTCATCGTTGTCTTTTAATGTTCAGCCATTTTTTTTCCGAATGCGAATTATTTACACAAGTCTCTGCTTTTATCAGTATTAATAAAACTACAATTAAATGTCTCGGCATTACCAAAATGACTCAAATATTTTAATGGTGCCAAATTGGCCACTGACTCGCCAAACATGAAAACCACTAAAAGGGAACTATCTAGAAACGGAATAGAACAAGAAAAATCCTAACACATACCTCGTTTTTAATGACTTCAAGGAACATTCATGACAAATTGGAAGAAAATCGAACGACTGCGTAACAAACAAATTTGCAGACTAACAAGCGAAATGCTGAACAGTCGCGTTAAAACGGAACCTCTCTTTATTCGGTCAGAAAGCGATGTTTTCTCCCTAATTAAAAAATATTATCGACTAGTATAGTCCAAAATGCTTTTTAACGATAAATACAGTGAAACATCGCATAACGAGGAAAATAAATTATAGAAAAATGAATCGCTGAACGAGTGACGAGGAGAAGGGAATCCCCGGATTTTGCGCCTGCTACTGTCATATCCACGGAGAGTTTATTTTGCTTTATTTCTTATCAAACTAGGTGTCTAGAGTACTTGTGCGTGCACTTTTAACTGTAACCTGTTTCAACTGTTAATCGAATGAGATCTTTTGTTTTGATTTCTTTTTTCTAGTAATAAACGCTTTGAATGGAACCAATTTGTTTGGTTATTTTCATTTTTTTATTCCAGTAATATTTAAGGCCATGGTTTTTTAAAAACTAGTTTTCTGCCATGGATTTACAGTTTTTGATACGCTACGTAACAAATGACGTGGCGTATTTGAGTGACGTAACGAGTTGACTGACGCATTTGAATCAATGACGTTACGTAATTGACTTATTTCTTTTAATAAGGTTAACAGAACGGGGACATCAGTCTATGTTTAGCACTCTTTCCGCTTTTCATTTCTGAAAATCCGAATTCCATGCTGGTTGATTCTGCTTAAAAGATAAGATGAAGATGATTGAGGCTCCTTAACGATCTTATACATAATTTTTTTGAATAGACGTTATACATAAAATTTTTGGAACACTTTTTTCCCCATGGAACTCATTGTCGTATTTTACATTGATTTCTATGAGAAAAATCGTTTCTCATAACGAGTAATTTTCTGTAACGACTTATGCTCGTTATGCGAGGTTTCACTGTATTCTTTCCATCTCATTTTATCCCCCTAACATTGTTGTCTCTTGTTATGAAAGTATTTCTCGAATATTACATTCTCCTGAAACATTATACTTACGGGTCTATT
>BGPR01029834.1:0-19028 GCA_013235015.1 Araneus ventricosus | reverse complement strand
TCATTTACTTCGTTCAGTTACGTATTGCTTTTATTATTGAACATTTCTTGCATTTTAGTTCCCTGTAACTAATGTTTTCAGGAGTAAATATCAATAAAATGTGTTTTCTATAGTAAAATATTTTAAGAATTTCACACTTTTTTCTCTCCGTGAAGCTTGTTCCAGGAGCAATACCATCTTTATTCCCAGATTTGCCCAAATACTTCTCTTCAGAACCTACAACGTCACGTGAAAATCCACTTGATAGGCGACAAGAAAAGAAATGGAGCAACTGAAAAACAATAAATAAAGATATTGACGAGCAACGAAAACGAATTAAAAAAAATATAAGATCTTATGAGGATTTAATCAATAAATTTGAAACATTTTCTTGTGATGATTTTCTTAAAGTGACTCAGAAGGTATTATTTTTGCAGTTTAGCAGATGCTTTGCAGAAGCACCCAAGGTAGATCATTCTTTGGTGAATTTCTTCTAAGTTGAAACAGTATATATGGAGATATAGGATAAACAAAGTAGGTAATTTTCATTCTCCATAGTATAGATAACTATACAGTTATAAGACAGTTTTGGAATAAAAAAAATGTAAAATGCTCATGTACTTAAAAGAAAAAGTAGGCACAAAAGGTACTTGGTCAATTAATCTTTGCTTTTTAAAACCTAAAAACGAATTCAAACCGAGTTAATTTTTTTGATGAAGTTGCTTCTGGAAGTAATAAATTTCGCATGCGATATTACTAGATATTACATGATGATTTTATTCTTTTATGTATACCATAGCATTCTACCATCTGTTATAGATTTTGAGACAAAGGCGATAGTTCGGTTTTGCCTCATCCAAATTTATAAATAATGCGACTAAAATATAGTGAAGCACAATTCGAACAACTGACTCTTACTTTTTTTATTGTACATAAAACAAAAATTTAAATATTTGGAAGAAAAGGATAGTGTTCTGGTGATAGCTTGATGAATTACATAAAGAGGCATTTTTTGATTATAGGCATGGTTCTACATCCTAGATGTCATATGATTGTCGAAACTTGGCTGCTGTCATGCCCAACATTTATGGCAAAACATGTATCCCAGCAAAGATGTTGTGCAGTTCTTCCTACCATGCCCATATCGGAAAGTGAATTGCATTAAAAAAGTAATTATTACTAGAAGGCATTGGTTCATGTCTATTATGTATTATATGATAATATATTCTAGAAAGGACAGGAACTTTTATTGACCCACCGAATTATCTTATTGTTACCGCATCCTGTTGATAAATCTACGATCTTATTTTTCATTTGTGGGAGACTGTTCATTTGTTCAAGTGCATTAGAATAACTGGCTAAATCAAAAGAATGATGGCGAATGTTTCTCTATCCTAAATTTGATTGCTGATGCAGTTCAAGAGTAGCTGACTTTAAAACCAGCTCGTTGATTTACTCACTATAAGAGAATCTACATTTAAGTCTGATAAATTGGCTAATGTGTTTCAGCGTGAATAGTAAGCCTTGCTCCATCAAGTATGAAAGATAAAATGTTAAATTGGTGCTCATTTTAATGAATATGTTGCAGAAGCTCTTACTGAGTGGGAGGAGAAAAAATAAATTACTTTATTCTCAGGATACATCGATTTTAAAATAATTATTATATGGTGGCAGATAGTTAATGTTAAAAACACCAAATAAAGGCAGCGTTTAAATAATAGGTATCAGGGAAACAAACAGAGTATATGAAATGAAAAGACTAAAGATGGCATTTTTAAACAACTTTAAAATGATTGATGATTAGGATAGAATGAAATTTTCTATGGGATATATTTACTTTAAGGAAACAAAGATCGTCTCAGTTTAAGCCCAGCCATTGTTATGAATATCCATCTTATTGCAAAAAACTTTTTACTATGAGTTACATACTTCCAGGGTAAATTCAAACATGATTATTTAGAAAGCAGGTTTGAGATGTTATCAAATTAGTCAGGTTGCCAATATAATCATTCCAATGCAAACAACTCTCTCTGGTGGAAAAAAACCTAAGAATTAGATCTTATAAAGTTATCAATTCTAGTAAATCATTTGGTACTATTGAAATTACAAACTTGTATGATGATAGCTTCGGATTATGATGGATCCTAGCTCTTCAAATGTTTTCTCTCAATCAAAGTTACAGTGATGATATTTCTAGATTTGGAATGAGGCTTTCCTGTTTTAATGTATCTGGCGTACTCTTTGCTATTGAAAAATCTAATGCAAAATCAATCACGAACTTAGCCCAGTTAGATGTAATAGAGAGGGAATTGTCTTCATCATACCTATTTTAAAAAGTTTGGATGGATTCTTTCCCCAAAAGCATATATTAAATGCTCCTTCTTTAATTATGCAGTCAAAGAAATAGATATCTTTATGACAGCCTGAATTCTCATAAACTCTACGATCAAAGGAGAATAGTAAGATGTCACATATGTAATATTTTGGAAGAAGATTTGTGACAATAGTCGGTTATGTGACGAAGGACATCTGTTTAATTTAATTATCTGGAAGGTGTGTCTTAATTGCTCAACTAATATATTTTTAAATAATTATGTGAAGAAAAAAAGTAATAATTTAGTAGACTTTAGGTTAAAAAAAATTATAGCTGCAAAGAAACTGAAAAGAAAAGAAAAGAAGGCTAAAGAATCCTAAAATACTAAAAAGTGTAAACTGTCAATGATTATTATATCTTAATAAATCTCTAGTATAACAGGGAATCAGCTATGAATTAAAATTTTAACATCAATTGCTTATTTTAATGTTATTATCATTCAGATATAAGCTCTTTATTTGTTTTCTGTTTGTCAGGTATAAATTGAAAATATGGATTTACGAACAAAAAATATGTATTTCCTCTCATTGTGCTGAAATAAAATATTTTATCTAACTGTTTTGTTTCTCTGTGGCGTTTTTTATGAAGTACTTTTATAAATCACACATGAATCTTTATTGATAGTATAAACTCATAGACTGAATATCACATTAAAATAAATTATTACTCATATCATTTGAGTCTAGTATAATAAATAGAAGTCATTATATTAAATGAACTATCAACTATTAAAAATGTAAAAATTTGATTTTGAATTAAAAAGAAGTGAGACGTGAAAAATACATATATTATTAAGCGACTCAATTTGATAAATTTTACCTTTTTTGAAAATTAAATGACAGAAAAAAAATTCTTCATCGTGCGTGAAATAAAATATATTTTTATTCTAACTGTGTGTTTTTTCTCTGTGTCTGTTACTTTTATGAAATATATTTATATATACTACAATGCAATTTTGTTGATAGTAGTAAATTACGAATATCAAATAAATTTATTACCTTCATACATGAAGCTAGTATAATAAGTCATTATATTAAAATGAACTATCATATCCACAATGTAAAAAATTTGATTTTGAAATGTAAAATAGAAATGAGGTAGGGTAAAAAAATATACATACTTTATCACTCAGTTGATAAATTAATTTTTGAAATTAAAATGACAGAAAAATTCTCAATGCTGAAATAAAATAAAATACTTAACTGCTTCTCTCTCTGCTCGTTTTGTATGATATTCAATCCCTGCATTTCGATGTGTATAAACTCTTATAAGCTGTAGAAAGATCCACACAATCAAATATATGAAAATTAAATTCTTAATATGTTATAGAAAAGGTTTAAATTAAATACCATTTTAAATTCTTTACTTTCTAATTGGTGTTCGAAATGACATAATCGTCTTTCGAAAGTGAATAAAAAAGACATTTGAACATCACGATACCAGTGAGCCGAATTCAGTTCTCGGCGATCTTCCATCGTCTTCAGTGACGTCACAAACAGGATGTGAGGCCTGGAGATTCCGAGGGCAACGGTCAGATCGTCAAACCAACTCAAGCGAGAAGAGAAGAGCCAAAAGCCCGATTTTTCCCTTACAACCCCTTAAATACTGTGGGTGATCCCACATCATCGTGACGAAAACACTTGACCGCTATTGGTCAAGAGACCAATTCTCTGATCCGGAAGACACGTGATGTCATGCTTTTTCGCACCTTTCACCAACGTTAGCCATCTTGGACCCTTCCTAAACCGGAAACTCAACAACAAGTCAGCGTCCCTCTAAGCGCCAAAATCGCGTTTTAACTCATCCTTGCTACTGCTTTGACGGAAACGAGAGAATTCATAAAGAAAAAAAATAGTTAAAGAATGCATTTAATTAAAATCCCCCATCCTGAACACATAGATACACATAAAAACCAATTTAAAACACATAAAATAAATTTAATTGAAACACAATTAAATCCTCAACTTAAAATGCATAAAACCCTTTCATTGACACATGAACATAAGGCATAAAAAAGTAAAACATGAAAATTCAAAAAAGGAATTAAGCAACCAAAAATAAACTCATTTCAAGTACTTATTATTTGTACTGATATTTTACACAAAGAGGGTAATTCATTTGACACTCCATCAAAAAAACACACTAAAAATATAAAGCCAATTCATTTGACATATGAATCAGAGAAAAAGAAAAACTAGTCATGTCATTTTCAAAAGTCTCTTTAAAACCCACCCAATAGAGTCCATGTAAAAATTTGAAAGTTCTCTTCACATTACATACATACTTTTCATGTGATATACTAAAGAAATTGAACAATGCCTCTGAGTGGATTTAGAGCGAGCAAATTAAAAAAATAAAAATTGACATACCAATGACTTGTAGTGATTTCTTTTTGTAATTAAAAAATATATAAATTGTAATTTACAAACAACTTCCCTAAAAATTAGCATTACTACATTCCGACGACAGTACGTGCCACGGTTCTCATTAACTGATTGCGAACAATAGTATTTATATTAACTCTATTCTTTTGCATCTTCAATTTTGTGCATTATTTTTGGACACCGGTGTATTTTTATTTATATTTAATTTCGAAAGTGTTAATCATCTATTTTCATTAACTAAATATTAATTTTTATACCACGTTAAATTCACAACAGTATGTAAAAATTTACTATAATTTGAATAAAAGTAATCAAGTCGGACTGATTAATATTTAATAAAATGCATTCCAATTACTATACATTTTTAAAAAAATTCCTTGTTGAAGCATAGAATAACTCGAGGAAATGTCTTTTAATGTCTGCGACAGCAAAATACATAAACATTTCAGATGTACTCCTTTGTTGACATACACTGCAAACTGCAAATTATTTGAACTTCGTTAGATATATAATTAAATAATTTTCAAGATTTAAAAATTTTACTAAAGTGTTGATGCTATACATAAAAGTCAGAAAGGGTTATATTAGGTAGAAAATTAAACTAAAAAGAGTACTGTTTATAAAAATACTTATCTTTCTTTAATTAGAAACTTCTAGAAGATTTTAAATCTTAGATTATGATATTCTACGTAAAAATGATTTTATCTCAGTAAAAATGAAATAAAGAAAGAAAATCTTTATTTTAAAAATTCTGCATTTGGAAGAGTTTTGCAACCAATTTTTCATTGTTTCTCATGCTTTATTTGACGTAAAATAGTTTTAATTAATAGGCTTTGCATTCCTTATCAAAATAACTTTCGTTATTTTCCTTATCAAAATAACTTTTGTTTCTGTAACTTCATTTTGCAAGATTTTTTATGGTAAATTAATCAAACAATTTAAAGATGATATTACTTTCAGTTTTATTAAATACTGTGTAATATAGAGAGAACTTAAAAACGCATCTTCAAAATACTATCTGTCCAATTAAATTGCTCGTGACAGTGAAAGAACTATAAAAGTTTCCAGAGTTGAACAGTACATTAATTCAAATTTTGTAATAAAATAACTTTAATTTATAAACGTTATAAAATATAATCTGTATTTAAAGGTTTATTGCATAATTCTTATGACATTTTACTTTATTTTCAAATTCCGTGATATATTAAAACTATGTTTTTATTATGCAAAACTCGAATTAATGGAAGAGATTTTCTTCGGAAAACAGCAAAGAAATACTTTACCGTTACTATGGCTCATTTTTTCCAATTACTGCAAGAACTTTCTCTTAGAAGAAAATTAATATTGTTATAAATAAGTAAGCTGTTTCTAAAGGCAAGGTGCAGTAATAAATTCTTGTTTAAAACTTTAATGCCAAATTTAATTAATAATTAAATTTATTGTTTGCTAATATAAAATGCTTGTTTAAACCTTTTACCGAAAATTTCTATCTTGTCTTTCGAGAAGAGTAAAATTTGTTCACCTTTTATTAAACTTTAATATTATAAACTTGCATGACAACAAAGAAGCATTTGGAATTTCGGAGTGTTAAACTCTTCTTATATTTTATTTTATTTTATTTGCTTCTTTGTATGTCATCATTTAATGACACTTAAAATTACATTTAAATTAATGTCTTTCAAATTTCAGGTTTCAAAAATTTCCAAGAGATTGAATATTTTACATATTACAAATTCAATTTATTTATTGTAAATATATTTGGCTAGCAAGAAAACTACGACAATCTTTTCAAAATATAAACGAAACTTTCACAGGCTATTGATGTGCAGAAACACTTTTTCGTGTAAATAATATGGAAAGTAATGAGAAAATAGATTTCCTATGCATTATTTATTAATTTGATTTCCTGTTCAGGGAATAAGCAATAACCTTCAGGCCAATAAAATCTTTGACTTTCTCTTTTCCCGCTTCTCTTCCTCTTTCTCTTTCTCTCTCTCTCTACCATATCTGTTTTCATTTTTTTAGGCTGTGCCAAAACTCATTAGCATACTTAAAGATCCAAACAGAAAACTGTCCAAAGTCAACGAAAAAATGGTTTTTGAAAGTCAAGAGCAATTTTGCTTAAACAAAAACAGTTCAGAAATAATTTAGTCATTCATGCATTTTTTAAAAGCGGAATATTTTCAGTTAGAATGTTGCAAAAGTAAAGATGTATTTCTAGAAATGCAATATTTCTGCTCTGTGTGTTTTTACATAAACAGTTTCCAGACGATTATGCAAAAAATTTTTAAATAATAATTTTACCTTTTCTTATAGTTAATTTTTTCCAAGAACGAATACATAATTTATTCACGAGCGATAAAAAAACAGAAGAGAAAATTAGTTTTATATTTTTTCAAAAATATTTTGTTAATGAAATAAAATATAAAACAAAATGCAATAAGGAGTAATGGATATTTCGTACACTCGAATTTTTACTAAATAATTTTCAAGAACTCAATCATTAAGCCTTTTTTATCAATATATTTATTCCAAAATATTGGAGTCAAAATTATTTTCTTACTTATGAACTTACTTTCTTAATTATTAAATATTAACAATGTAAGGAAGAAGTCCAAAAACATGGTTTCGCAAATTCATCTAAAAAACATGCAGTGCATGTTAGAATCTCAAACAATACCGTAAATAGAATTCTCATTATGTAATGCATTTACCTCTCCAATATAGGACAACAATTTCACATTACAATTTAAAGACATTTGAGAAATATTAGGAACATTTAGCAATTATTTACCTGGTCGCGTTAAAGAATTCATAATTAGAATGCTGATAGTGTTGGTTAGACTTCAGTATCGAATTTCATTTAGAAGTCGCCAAATTTCATTATCTTACTAACGATTTCCTATTTTAGGATCCCAAAACTCTCATTTAATTCTAAAACTTATTTTACTAGATATGCATCATATAGTACATTCTATTTCTTTTAGCACAAAAGACAATAAATATTATACGTATAATCAGTTATTTCATTGTATTATTTATGTACATAAAACCCTGACTTTTATACCACGAATGAGCTTCTCGGTTCTTTGGTAGAAAAGATTACTTTAAAGCATGGGTGTCAAATTCGTGGCCCACAATGTGTATATTTGCAACCCGGCAAACATGTAATGTAACAAATTTTTAACAATAATTTTTGAAAGTTATTTTTTTAAATTCTAATCATACATGATTATTAATAACGAGCCACACCATTCGCAAATGACCGAATACTAGTAGTATTACATCTATGCACTATTTCCCCCATCAATTGCAGCGAATATTTTATCAGCCGATAATAAAATAATACACAAATTAGCAAATGGGGGATCGATATCCAATGCAGCTTATAATTGAAAGCAAATTCAGTTGTGAGGTTTGAAATTTAGAAATATTTGCCTGCCTGGTTTGAAGACACTCGAAAATTGGAATATGAAATTATTTCAATGTTTGGAAGTATTTATTGATCCGAGCAAATATTTTCAATACCAAAAGAAATAAGTCAGAATAACTGACATTCACCTTGGATCAGTTTAGAAATTAATCCTCAACCCATACATTTTATCTCTCGAAGTAGGGAAGTTGATCAGAGAAGAGATGCCAAGAGTCAGGAAGGTAACATTAACATTAAAATTGCCTTTGTTCTTTTTATGTTGTGTTTTCTAAAAAAACCTACGTTTCGGAAAAAAAGAAGGGTGCGACCCACATAAACTTAGACCTGGCTTATTTGGCTCACGAGGAATTGAGTTTTACACCTTTGCTTTAAAGCTATTTTTTCTGTTTATTTTATAATCGTATCGTTAAAATACCTTTTAAATCCGAATAAATTTTTCGAAACCGAATAAATTTTTAATTTCTTTACCAAATAAGTTTTTCCTCTGCATAGACCTGGTTAGTTCGGATGTTGTAGTAATGAATTCGTAGGATTTTATTCCCCGTGCAAAACTAATCTCTTTCCTTCTTTGTTCATTCCTTAATCGCGAAATTCTCCTCCTCGAACCTACATGCTCAAATGCTTGCGCCTAATCTTCAATAATTAATAATAATGTAATCAGTATTAATTTTTAAGACGGAGAAGTATTCTGAAGTAGCAGCGGTTCTTGACTTTAGGTTACAGATTTGAATTATAATTACGGAATAAAAGGCGTTAGGCAGAGCCAAACTCTCTTCAACCCGAGAATCCCTCTGATCCCATCAGATTATCACTTCCAGTTTCAAATTGCTACAATTGCCTGTAAAGGTTTGCTGTGACAATAAACTAAGCCCAGTGACAGGATTCAAAAGTGATTAATGGACGGAACACTTCTCTCATGGTCAGCATATTTCGTGGTCTAGAGCCAGTTCTTCTAAAATCATGATAATGCTCCAGACTATAGGAAAATATACAAATGTAGTTCAGCAGGAATTCCATTGAAATTAATTACTCTCTATAAGGCATTTTCTGCTTTAATAGTTACAGATATAATAAATATTTTTTATTCTTCTTCACATAATTGTATAGCTAGCATAAAGCAAGTATCCGTAGAAAGCTAGTATACGAATGAAAATTATTTAGTTAAAGAATATTTCCAAAAATAACAAATTCTTTAATATATATTTATATATAATTCGGTAAAAAGGAAATGCGGTAAGTCCATTTTTTGATATTTTCTAATTTTTGAACATTTTAATGGGATTAATAATATTCTTTATAAATATTAAAAGATTTACTCGTTGCCTCATTAGAACACTTAATATACTTTTTCTGATCAAATGAATAATTCAAAAATTTTAAAAATTTATGTATTAAAAAATTAATTTTTTCTGGCCTTAACCGCATCTGAACGACTCATATATGCTATTTTCTACTGTCTCTACTCTGTTGCTATTACTATTTCTTTGTAATATACTGTATATTAAAACGCTAAATATAATAAAGCAGTTCCACACTTTTCCCCAAGCTTCCGTTTCACAGGCCTCTAGCCTGAACGTTAAAATTATTCATTTATTCCCACGCATTTTGAGAGATTTCAGCCGTTTCTTACCCAAAATAACAGCATGTTGGGCGTGATAAATAGGACTGCATTATAATGACGATAACAATGTAAGAACTATAATGCCTATTGATTCCAAAGGGTCTGAAATCAGTAGGCATCAATCCGTTCAAGAAAATTTAGGAGCGTTTTTTAGTTTTACAACATTTAATAACTGCCGGCCGTTTAGTTTCAAACGGAATAATACAAAACATAATTTGAAAAATTCATCGAGCATCATAGTGAATTAATTTATATATAAAATTTCACACAAACACTGAAGATTGAACTAATTTAATATTATTGAATACGTTCTCTAGTGATTAAACTAGTAATCAAAGATCACGCATAAACCGTCTTAAGGCAACACTAAAACAAAATTCCTTTAAAATGTTGCAATTCCAAGAACAAACGGAGAAATTAAAATACTTATTAATTTTGCAATGCAAATTAATAATGATTGTAATCAAATTGGTGTTAGTATTTTATTTTTACACAATTTCTGATCTTGACTTTTAAACCATACTGATAAAGCATCCTTAATAAAATTTGATACTCCAAACAGGATTTTTTTTATTTCACTGAATTATTCATTTTTCCTTGAAAATTGTGCTCGTTAAGCTCATAATAAAATTTGAAGTTTTGGATTGGAATTTCTTAACTGTTTATATAAACCATTTTATATAATTTTTTAAATTATAAAAATATTACTCATTGCAATACATTTTAGTTTAAATTATGTTATTTTGTTTATATAATTTATAGCTTGAAAAAGGAATGAAAATTGTCGTTATTCAGCAATCGTTAATACATTTATAAAGATCCATCAGGAATATAACTACTACAAGAAAACATTTGGTACATTAAGATCAATATCCTCTTCTTCAAAGCAATTGACTTAAGTACTCCTTTAAAACCAATATGAACATCTTATCCATCTAAAACGATGCATTGATATTTCAAGGTTTTGATTTTCCTTAACTGAAAAGAAATCATAAGCAGGGGAATATTTTACGTGGACTTTTAGAGGGAATATGACAACAAGATCTCATATAAACACCAATGAAAAAAGAAACCTGTAGAGAAGAAGTCAAAAAGAAAATGGCAACAAATTCTGTACATATATATTCGTCTTCTAGAAATAAAGATATCGATCTCTTCGATGCTATGCAAGAATTTTCTGGCATCTTTTTGCACATTTATAATTCATATAAAAGTTTCAGCTTTTCGTTTTCTACATAAAAATAAATTATTAAAATATTTGTAGAATTTCTGCTTTTCTATGCATCATTTATAAGGTATAAATCTTTTCCCATAAAAGGTTTTATTCCTTCCGTTTGAGTTGAATTTCCAACGGTTGAATTGGCAACGTCTAAATTTTCAGTACCTAAAAACAAAATCTAAGCCAAATATGAATTATTAATTTGTTTTTAACTATTTAGTAGGTATTGTAACTAATATGCTGTATTTCTAACTTAATTCTACCAGCTAAGATGTTATTCTACATTTGTGCATCACATCTGCACAGTACTTATTATAATCCAGCAATTTTGAGAGATTTATGTTTAAAGTATTTTTCCTCATCATTCTAGACTTTTTTCAAAGACATTTAATTTTTAAAAATCTTCGTTTGTGTATCTTTCTTTCAAAGTATCTGACCATTAAATATTTCATGGATAAGTCTTAGGAGGGTTTTAACTAAACGCGTCATTAGATTTAACATGTTTTTTTCTGTTATTGAGACATTGATTGGAATAATAAACTAATGTTTAGTTGTGATTTTTAGATTCTAAGAAAATTAATCGCTTTGAATCTTTCCGTTTAAATAGTTAAAATTCAGAATGCAATATAATTCTTTATAATACCCTTTTATAAGTTTATTCTTGAGTGAATTCACATGATTTCTCTAAACTTTGTCTTTTAAAATAAGCGCCGATACACGAGTAAAATATAACTACGACGCATTTTTAAATAAACAATAAACTACAACGAGCAAGACGTTTGTAGCAGATCAAATGTCATTTTTCTTATATATTCACTATATGCCGCTTGCAACTAAATTTAAATTTACACCTCCACCTTTCAACCTTATTTTTAAAACAAGCATTTAATTAAAGATTTAACCGTATTTATTACTGTATTATTATTACACTAGACGTTGTACCTACAGCTCCGCTCGCGTTTATCTGTTCTATACATATGAAAGAAAAAGCAAAGCATATATATTTTTATATCGTATAGTTTTCGAATTTTAATATTCAACCCTTTAAGATGTTTTAAGACCCACAATTCTAACAAAGAAAACCTAATGGTTACTTTAAAGGTTTCCGAGAAACGACATTTTTGGTCTCACCGTTTGAAGCATATATGCAAAGATTGCTTGGAGTTCTCACTCCAAAACATGGAGGAAGGCCGCGGTGGCCTAGTGGTAAGGTCTCGACCTCGGGACCGGAGGGTCGCAGGCTCGAAACCCGATTCCACCGAAGATCCGCTGTGTATGGGGCCTGTTGCACGCTAAATCATACGTAGTGGCCAAACGTCCTCCCGTTGGTGTGGCGCAAAAATACCCACACTGGCCCGGCCTACCCAAAAAGGGTGTAAGGCCGGTAGAGGACCAGTGGGGAGACCTCCACCAGCATATGGAGGACGGGATTTATTGGGTACAATAAAAAAAAATGATACAGGCATTGCCCGAACAGGGGCAGTAATTTTAAATACAAGAGAGCTGGGAGTGTAAACATGGTTCGACCCACCTCGGTGGGGAGAAAATAGCTTGAATTACTGCTCGGGCAAACAAGGAACAGTAAAAATATATAAAAATAGATAAGTATTGAAAAAGAAACAAAAAAAAATAAACACAGAAAAAGCAGTAAAAATCAGATATATAAAAAGGTCAAATATTTTGAAACCCCATAATATAAAAACAAAACATACACAAACAATATTACACATCAAACGACACACAAAACACAGATAGAAACTGTACCAAACATAGAATTAAAAATACATAAATTAATAATAATAATAAAAATTACTTCTGAGATAGAGAGGAATAAATTCCGTTAGTCAACGGTAATGCACGTCCCGCGTATAAGGGAATATCAAATTATCAGTTACAGAATGTTTTTTTGAGTAAAACTGCGCAAGTTAAAAATTACTTTATGTCCTATACAGGATAAAAACGGCCAATGGGAGAGGAAAAGGAATGAAATTTTGTGGTCTAAAAATAAAAACAAGGTCAAAAAGTAGAATGCATAGCCCCATCCCCCCAAAAAAATCTAAACAACGTTAGGGCATTGACAACGTGGCAACAGGTTTCCAGAACTGCGGAGAGACTCGGGAATTGGAACAGTCATCTATTGTCGGGGCCAATGGACCAATAGCTGCCATAGGGCGCCGAGAGAATCCCACACCAAGGAACCGACAGGGTACAATAAGTTAAAAAAAAAACACGCAAAAACAAGCGGAGAGCGCTATAAACCTATAGAACTGTCATTCAGTGAAAAATTAAATAAAAAAAAATAAATAAAAAGTATTTCTTTAAAAGCTCAACTCATGTAAATAATAAAAAAAAATGAAAGACTCAGCAGGCGGGAAGTCAGGAGCACAGAATGCTGAACTGTAGAAAGTGTGAAATAAAAACCAATCCTGAGAGGAGATGTCAAGTGAAAAGTCCTTGGGAAAATGGTAAAAGATAAAAAGAGTAAGAACAGTCTTTCAATATGATAAGATAGAAGTAACACGGACCCTCAAGATATCATTGGAGTCAGTTATGGTCTCTCTCCTGGGTCAGTGTATCGCAAATGTTCCTGCTGGTCCTGAAAGCGCCTTCCATTTTGATAACAGCCTGTCTATTTGTTAAGAGATTGTTAAACCACGCTTTTTTGTGTTCATCTGCGGGTTTAATTAGATGGAACTCTTTGGTGAGGGAACAGGAGAAGATATAATGATCTGCATCACCCAACATTCCGCAGATACAGTGTGGAGAGTCTAAGAATTTAAAGCGATGAAGGTAAGATGGGAATGGACCATGTCCACTGAGAAAATATATTAAAAACTTATTATGGATTAAAAATTTTGGGCTTACCTGATTAATATAACCTCTCACCCTAATTCCCGAAGCTGAATCGTAGCTATTCCAGTATTCATTCCATTCGTTTACTATGTAATTCTTTAGGAGGCCTTTGAGGTGGGAGTAGGGAGCAGGAATGACAAATTTCTCACCGGATGTTATGGCCAATTTGGCTTGTTGGTCGGCCAATTCGTTTCCAGGAATTCCCGCATGGGCTTTAACCCAGGAAAGGCCGACCATGTTCTTTGCCCTAAAGATGTTTGATTTTACTTTGTTAACGAATTCAGATCTGGTATTTGCGCTATTAATGGCAGATATCGAAGAGAGGCTATCAGTATGTATGTTGACTTTCACTTTCTCTTTGACAGCCCAGTTGACTGCGAATTCAATTGCGGCTAATTCTGCCTGGAATACCGAGTTGAAGGTGTTCAGTTTAAATAGATAGTTCTGGATATTAATTTCAT
Organism: Araneus ventricosus; assembly: GCA_013235015.1. NCBI lineage: Eukaryota > Metazoa > Arthropoda > Arachnida > Araneae > Araneidae > Araneus > Araneus ventricosus. The sequence continues at coordinate 4,704 of BGPR01029834.1, read as the reverse complement.
CTTTGAGAATACACACGGCGAAGCCGGTCTCATTTTCGATTCTGGATCCGTCCGTGTATATCTCATAGTCAGCATTTGAAATTTTACTGTCTAGGTTAATAAGTTTCTGTCTGGAGGGAATGTTTTTAAGTGGCACGTATTTATCCAAGAGATTTATATCGAAAATGGTGTTATATTCATTAGACCGGTTAACCCAGATCCGGAATTTGATAAACTCAGCTTTGGCCACTATGTGAAGGGGAGGAATTCCGGTGAGTACGTTGAGAACATTGGTGGATGAAGTGCGGAAAGCCCTTGTAAATTTCAGTAAGAATATTCTTTGAATGCTATGAAGTCTATCGATTTGGATCTTTGTTAAGGCCCCTCCCCAAACACTTGCACCATAGAGTAGAGCCTTTTCAATAACGGTGTAGTACCAAATTTTTAAAAGGTTTTTATTCATATTCCATTTAGACTTTACTACTCTATTAAAATTTGATGTTAGGAATAAAGCTTTTGCATGCAAAGTTAAAAAGTGGGCGGTCCAAGATAGTTTATTATCTATTGTGATTCCTAAAATTTTAAGGCTGTCACTTACTTTGATTGAGTGGTTTTTGATCTTGAAAGTTGGTTTTCTATTAAGAACTGTAGAATTTCATTTTGAAAACTTTTGGGAGGCGATGCTCCTGTATACTACCGCCTGGCATTTTTCTATGGAAAGTTTGAGCTTTAAATCTTCAAGTTTATCGGAAATGGCAGCCAAAATTAAATTAGTCTTATTTTCCAATTCCCTGGCCGTTCGTCCTCCAATTAATAGTACCAGGTCGTCGGCGAACGCTTGAATATGTAAATCAGGTCTGTCATTTATTAGAATAGAGTTAATATATATATTCCATATTGTAGGGGCGATCACAGAACCCTGTGGGCATCCTTTAGAGCAAGGTCTAGAAATTTCTAGAACGTCGTTAGTGTAAAAAACCCTTCTATTTTTGAGATAAAAGTAGATAAAATTCTTAAAGAAAGCCGGAAAGCCATAAGATTCTAAGGTTTTAAAAAGAACCGGCCAGTTCATAGTATCGAAGGCTGATTTTATGTCTAGTGAAACGAGGGCGAGATGTTCTGAAGGCATACGAATTTTAATTGTCTCTATTAGATCATGAATGGCCAGATCACAGCTTTTGCCTTCTCGAAAGCCGTATTGATTGTGGTGTATGATATTGTTTCGATCAAGCCATTTATTGAGTTGTAGAAGAAAGAGCCTCTCAATAATCTTGCCCAAAGTTGGGAGAAGACAGACAGGCCGGTATGATGTACAAAGACCGGGATCTTTACCATCTTTAAGAAGAAAGAAGACTTTGGCATTTCTCAGATGTTCAGGAAAGTAATTGAATTTAAAACAAATGTTAATTAAGTCAAGTATAAATTCTTTGTCGTGGATGAAAACCGCTCTCCACATCCGAAAATCTATCCGATCAAGGCCCGGGGCTTTTCCACCTTTTAAATCATTGATTACCATCTCTATATCTTCTAGTACCATAGGTTCAACGTGGCCAATTATAGGGGTATAATCCAAATTGTCTTCTGAGGAAGGGCTCGGGAAAAAATTGTCCATTAAATAATTTATTTTGTCTTCAATTGTGTTGTTGGGGTCATTATTTGGGTTGACCCCAATAAAGTTTTCACTGGAACCTCTGTTAAATACAAGATTAAACAAGAATCCAAATCTTTTGTTATGATTAAGACAAAATGATTCCCATGCCTTTCTTTTTGTGGACAAGAGAAGTTTTTTATAGATGGCCCTTTCTTTTCTATAAGCATTCCCCGAGTTCTGGATGATTTCAAGAATAGAACCTTCTGTTTTGTGTTTGATGAATGTTTTAAATAGTCTGTTCACTTTGTTTCTAGATATTCTGAGATCTTCATTCCAGAAGCTGAACTTCTTGGCAAATTTTTTCGGTTTCTTTTTCAGAGTTTTGAAAGCACCTTTCTGAATAAGATCGGTAAGATCTTTAATTAATTTGTTAAGATGATTGGTGTTGTTAATGTTCTTTAGGGTTTTTTTTAATGGATTAAGGTGCCTTTTGATATAGTTAATAAATTTGTTTTGTCCGTATTTGGATTTAAAATAGAAATCAATTTCTGGAATATCTTCTAATTCTAATTTAAAGTAAATATATTTGTGGTCACTGTGGGACGCAACATCCAGGACCCCCCAATTTTTTATATAGTTGACTACGGGTAAGCTCAATAGAGTCAAGTCGGGGAACCCCACATTCGTTGTTGATTGGAATGTAGGGCCATATTCTGTAATATTACAAATGTGTAAGTTGCTGGCGGCTATGAATTCAGTCAGTTTTCTACCTCTGAAGTTATCTGAGTCATAGCCCCAGCTTCTGGATTTGCAGTTAAAATCACCAACTAAAAGATTGAAACTGTTATAAAAGTTAAAATCCCTTAGTTCTATTAAATCTTCTATGTTGTCATGAGGTGGAAAGTAGCAATTAAAAATGTTAAAGAGCAGGTTATTAAAATGAAGTTCAACAGCCACTGTATGGGTGGTGTTGAACTTATAGAATACATTAAGATTTTTGTTTAAAATACAAGTAATGGCCCTTTTGTCTCGAGAAGAGAAAGTCTTACAACCAAAGTTTGATTTGGGAGGCTCACCATTGATTAAATACGGGTCCTGATTGAATAACATCTAGTCCAAGTCCTGAGCGGACCTGAAAGACACCAGAGTGTGCTGGTTTACAGTGATTAATCGTTAATTTGTATCCGCGTATGGTGTTAAAACCATATCTCCTTTTTATTATTACTCTGTCTGAGGAAAGCTTTTTACACCTCTTGTCGAGGCAGCTGCATGATCAAAATCAGTATTAAATGCGCATTGGATTGAATGCAAATTGGATACAGTTGAAGCCCCTACATCTGTGTCTAGTGTTTCCAATTATCGTCTCTCCGCATCTGTCGCATTTTGGTTCTCCGGTGTTGTCGCAAACCTTGGTTGTGTGGCCGAATCCAAAACATTGTTTGCATTGTTTTACACCAATAAATTCGGATGTGCGAAGCTTAACCCATTGGAAATAAAGTCCCCCTTTGTCTCTAATTTCAATAAATTTTTTGGGGTTTACTGAAATTACCTAGTGATTATTACTCTTATCTCTGGCCGGGATCTTGAACTCAACCCGGAAATGGGGTTTGTTGTTCTCATCCGCCAGGAAAAGGTTTTTAGAGAGTAAACCCTCTTTTAAAATATCCATCTCTATCTCTTTATCGACGTTATACAAAATAAGCTGGGGAGTCCTCCTGGGGGGAATAAACATTTCAAATATGTCTTCTAGTTTTTCCTTATCATAGCTCAACAATAATTGCTTAAGGAGCTTGGATTCAGCCTCATCTGCAGTAACAATTTTAACGCCACCCCCATGTAACTTAGTCACACCTCTCACTCTAATAACCGAATTATTCTCCTTGAGAATCCCCAGAAAAAGGGCTCTATTCCTATTAAAATCCTTATGAATGTCTGTTTTAGGCTGAATCAGAAGTACCCCTTCTGGTTCCTGAGGAAGGCCAGGGGTAAATGTCAAAGGAATGGAGCGGTGACTAGGTGCCCCCGGAAGTTGTGCAACTTGGGCAAAGGTCCTAGTTGTTTTAACCTCCTTTTTTACCTCCTCAACAAGTTTGGTGTTGCACACTTCCAATTTGTCGTGAAAGTCCCGGCAAGCAATTTCTCTCTCGGATTGTAAAAGAATAGGGAATTCCTCTTTGAATGACTGTAATAACCCCTGTGCATACGAGTCCTGCCTAGCAGTAACTTCGTTAAAAGCCTGATTAATAGTGCCTGAAATTTCCTCAGTTATTTCTAATTTAGCTCTTAAATCAGCGTTTTCCTTCTGTAGTGTCCACATTTTAGCTTTATTGAGGATTGCGTCATCATTAGTCAAGACTCCTTTTAGATCGTAGATGTTAGAGTTTAATTCGTTAATCTTTTTACTTAAGTCTTTGATTATGGAAAGGAAATAGCCAATGTATTCCCCAGCCAGTTGATTCCTTAATGTCTTACTGTATTGAGTCTTGGCCGAAATCAGACCATCCGAGTATTCATCTAGTTTCAGTAATTTCTCCTTAATCATTACATCAATCCCATCTACAAAATCGTTTTCATTAAACTTAGAAATTAATTCCTTTAATTCATCATTGAGTTTCTTTGCAGGGGGTGGCTTCTTGGAGGGTTTGGGAGGCATGGCTCTTGCACCCTCAAAAGAGGTACGACAAGACCACCAAAATAAAAATAAAAATTATCTACCACACCCAAAGGAAAAAAAAAAAGGGAAAAAAAAAAGTTTCTCAGTGGAAATACGAAAGTACAAGTATGTGTAAGTGCAGTATGTAAGAGACAATCAAATCATCAATTCCCAAAAAAATAATTAAAAAAAAACACAAAAAACAGCATAAGAAAAAAAAAATTTAAAAACAAGATCCCTTTAAAAGTATCATTAAAAAAGGAGATCAGAACACTAGAGTATATAAAAATCAATTCACAGCCGAAACACACAAAGCCGAATAGGGTATAAGAAATCACAAAGCACCAGCATTAAATATATATATAGAAATGTATTAAAATATCAAAATATTATTAAAAATATCATTAAAAACAAAAGATCAGAACACAAGATCACATAAAAATCAGTTCACAGCAGAGACACAAAAAGCTAAGAAAAGAAA
>BGPR01029833.1:0-19029 GCA_013235015.1 Araneus ventricosus | reverse complement strand
AATTAATACATTCGTAAGGAAAGAATTTTTTGAAAAGAAGTAATTAAGCGCTAATAATTTTGAAATGCTTGGTAAAAATTATTTCGAATTTACAGGGTGATTGTTAACCGAATTCTCAATAAAGACTTAGTTTAAATATTAAAAATAAGAGAGGTTTTATTTCTGGAAATCTTATAATACATTTATACAAGGTGATTCAGAACAATTTTTTAATAATTTACAAGGAGGTCAGAAATACAAAACCAAAAAATATTAACATAACGCGGGGTCTCAAACACTATGTATGGCCACTAGAGTGGTCGATGTAGTACAGAGACCTGGATCCTTTCGGACCTGGTGTCCGGTATACCGGAAATCAACTTTGAGATGCTCCTATTAATTCAATAATTGATGAAACTACATTCTGTTTTTCATTTGATTCTCGACTTTCTTATTAATATAATAGTAGCAAGAATTTTTCTTTTCCGGCACGGAATCATTTCATTTTTTTAGTTTTTCCAAAACAACCCTAGAAAATCATGATTCTTCACAAAATGGAACTCGGTGGTGAATTTTGTTTTTCCAAGTCATTTCTTGTTTTTAATCCTATTTTTACCATTTAAAAGGTTTCTGCAATATTTTATTATCCTTCGACAACAATTTTAAAGTGAAACTGGTGTGATTGTTCGTCTTTTTTCAGTTAAAATATCCGGTATTGTCCGGATGCCGGACGTGTGATATTTTTTTATTTTTTACTTACAGGCTTGAAATTTCCTTTTTGAGATACCTTTTGCAGTAGTATACAGCGCACCAAAGGAAAAAAAGTCCAACTCCATTATTTCTTAATTCTGACTGAAGGGATCAAGAAATTATAATATAACTAATGAATTGGTGCATTTCTAAAGAAGAAGACGTAATATTCAAATTTTCAGCTTATGTATTTAAAATTAATCTGTACCAATTACAAATTTAAAAATGAACTTAAATTTATTAAAATTTACCCATTTTTCTAAAAATTTAATAAGATGTCTGTTAAAAAATTACAAGACCACCTGAGAAAATCAGCATATTAAACATCACATCAGAATCATTATTAAACGCATGTGTTAGTATTCAGTGAAAGCATTGCCTGAAAAGCAAAGGTGCAGGTTTTAATTGTGTTATCGACGATTTATTCAAAGAAGCTGCTGGGTAAAGAGTTACCTGAGTGCGAAATGAGAAAAATTTTATTTTATAAGTTTGCTGGTAAATATGAAGGAGAAATATCTAGGATAATAAACTGTTTTAAAACTGCCATTCACAACGTCATAATTCGAAAAAATGATTCAAACAAAATAAAACGATCTGGAAGAAAAAGGATTTTGACAGCATGGGACGATCAACAAATTTTTCGACTTTCAACTAAAAAATATCTTTCGACTCGCAAAGATTTGAAACGTTTCAGTAATAAAACTTCGCATGTAATAGTTCGGAACAGTCTTAAATCAAATACTGATACAAGATTTATGAAAATAAAGAAAAAGCCAAAGTAAGTTATTGAAACATTATAGAGAAGAAAGATTGAAATATGCTAAAAATGTCATGTCGTGGAACGATGAGTGGAAACAAATTATATTTTCTGATAAAAAGACCTTGACGGTCCCGATAGCTACAAACACTATTGGCATGATTTGAGGAAGAACCGAAAGAATGCTACAGATGATAAATGGAAGGATGACCAATAATGGTTTGGAGGCCCTGTACTCATGATGGATTGTACGATTTACAGCGAATTTCGGGACGTATGGGCTCTTCATAATATGAAGATATACCATATGATCATTTGATACCTTTTGGGCCATTATTAGGTGGTTCGAAATTGATATTTCAACAGGACAATGCTTCTTGCCCTACATCTAAGCCCAACCAGGAATGGCTTTAAGAAGAAAAAGCTAATATTTTGCCAATGGCCAAGTGCAACTCCAGACTTGAACCCTTTAAATACTATACTATGTCACAAAGTGATAACAAACAGTTTTCATCTGCCAACGAACTGGAAGTAGTTTTTATAAAAGAATGACACAATATTGTTGAAACTGAACTTAGCCATTGAACATTTCAATGATAAACAGTGTTTGAGGTTATTAGGAAAAATGGAGTACCAATATTATATTAATTTTCATACTTTTCGGGGGCTTTTAAACAAGTGGTCTTATAATTTCTTAGCAGTGGGTTTTTCATTTATTTCCAATATTTTTGTTAAATTAATCATTTGGTTGCATTATTCAAAATTATTATAAATAAAGTCTTAATTATAATAAATATGTTGTAATATATTTCATGTGTTTAAGCTTAATTAGAAACTTTATTTATTTCATAATTTCCAAAATTAAAATGGTCTTATAATTTCTTAACAGACTGTAAATGTAGGCTGATTTCTTTTTTATTATTATTATTGTTGTTGTTGTTGCTTGTTTGTTTGTTTCTTTCGCGGACAAATATATATTTTCAAGGTATGGGGTTATCATCGTGCATAAATGCCACCTGTGGACTTTTGAAAATCTACAATCAACAAGGCAACATGTTGCACAGCACATCAGCATCTGCGCTTGAGTTGGAATCGTGGAAGATAATATACTCGGCCCATTATTATTATTATTATTATTAATTCAACGGGAGGGAACCGACCAGATAAGGTTTACGGTTATACAAAACCCTTTCAGCGTAAAACTGAATTACAGAAAGGAGAGAAAAAATAATATTAAAACAACAATTAACACATTAAGTATACTGAAAAAGTCTGCAACAAATGTCTTAATTGCTGATGGAAGCGAGAAAGGTCTTTCTTGATAAATGATGATATCATGCCTTCGATCAGGTAGGATCTTCATAACTTTCATGATTCGTGCCAGGGATCTTTTGTTCTGAACGATATTTTCACACCACGTCGAAAGGTTTTCAGCACTGGGCTTCATGAAATGAAAGGGGTTTGTTACAGGGCTGTCTATTGCGTAGTGGTTTGGATCACCTTCATCCCCGCAAATGCAACGACCGCGTGAACATAAACCAAACCTGTAAAGATAGGTCACGAAGGGCCCATGTCCTGTGACGAATTTATTGCCAAGACCTCTCGATGGGAGAACCTGTCGCTTATCCGTGGAGTATGTTTCCACAGAGTTACTATCCTGTAGGTATTCGCCTTAATATTTAACGTCCTGTTTTTTCCGCTACTTAACTTTCACACCGCTTCCTGTGGTGTTTGCCACCACGAGTTCCTATGTGGAAACGACTTATATGTGCAAATCTGACTTCCCTGTAAATTATTGGACAGATATTCTGAATCCCCCCCCATGTTATTTTATGAATTGAAAGCTCGAAAATTAGCTAAAACATTTTCGCATAACAATAATCTAAAGCTTCGATTCGCTACCGTTTTTTTAAATATGGCTTTAAGAACTTTGTATGTTTAGAACTTTGATTTAACTTTACTTGTTTCACGTTTGTAAAGATAGAATATTACTGTAAAACCTGTACTAAACGGACTCTAAAGGAACCAGAAAAATTTTCCGTTTTAGACAGGATTCCGTTTCATCAGGGTTTTATTAATGTACGAGGTTTTCAGATGTATATATTCATTATTTAAATTAAATCAATTGTAATTAAAAATATTATCTAATATTAACAAAATACCATAAAAATATAATATTGCAATCATTACGTTTTAATAAGTGTTACATTTTAAAATTAAGATTTAGTTAAATTTTAAAATTACTGAACGTTACAAGAACTGTTACAAATTTCATTATATCCATTGCATTTGATGGTGTTTTCATATTAGCTAGTAAAGATTGCACTAGAAATTTTCGATAATTTACTTTGACACAACGAATAATTCCTTGATCCATAGGTTGAGTAACGCTGGTTGTATTTGGGGGAAACCAAGCCAATTTTATGTTTGAAAGTTCTATGTGAGGGTGGCAAGTGGCATCTGAAAACAGCAAAATATGCCTATTTCTTTTTGCATTAAAAGTTTTTAACCATTCTTCCATTATTGCAGCAGTCATCCATGCCTTTTTGTTCGATTTTCATATTACAGGAAGTTTTTTTACGTCCGGATTTTTAAAGCGCCGAGGCTTTTGCAGCTTTCCCAATTACCAAAATTTCTTTGATTTCGCCAGTCCTAAAAGCACAAAAGAGCACTGTGAGAAGTTCTTTTGATTGCTTACCACCGGTACACTTTGCTTTTTTAATACATAAAGATTTCGTTGGTAAGCCACGAAAAAAACTTTCCCACTTTCATCGGCATTCAAAATATTTTGAGGTTCATGGCCTTCAATGAGTTTTTCAATTTTTTAAATACACATATTTACAGTCTCATCCGAAACGTCCCCAGCTTCACCACAGATTGCTTTGAGAGATATCCCATGTCTTTTTTCTGAAACTTTCAAGCCATCCATTTGATGCACGAAAATCAGTTTTTCCTTAATTTTTCTGCAATATCTTTAGCTTGGGTTTGTAATATAGGTTCAGATATCGGAAGATTTCGAGATCTTGCATTTACAAACCACTCCCAAACAATTTCATTAATTTCTTCGTTGGCTGTTTTCCGCATTTTTCTCTTGGTTGAGCCATTTCCATTCAACCATAGTTCAGTTATTTCGTTCGTCTTAAATATTTCGTAAAATTGAGATTTGCCTGCTTTGAATTTTTCAATAATCTGTTTCGCGCTCAAATTATCTTTCTCTTTCACTTTAATTATTTCCATTTTAGTATCAATTTCCAAAACGTTCTTTTTATGCATTGTAGGGTTGTGTGATACTGTATCAACTTGATACTTTGTATCAGGTACGCAAAAGTATCAGATACACCTAAATGATACAGACCAAAAGTATCAGGTACTCGGTATCAGTTCTCAGACTCGAATAATAACGATAAGTAATCGCTTCCGTCGCGTTCCTTTTCGGTCGGCTGATAAGAAAGAATCATATGATACAAGTATCATATGATACAAAAATATCAGATTGATAAAAGTATCATATGTTACAAAAATATCAGATTGATACAAGTATCATATGTTACAAAAATATCATATGATACAAAAATATTATATGATACAAAAATATCATATGATACAAAAATATCATATGATACAAAAATATCATATGATACAAAAATATCAGATTGATACAAGTATCATATGTTACAAAAATATCAGATTGATACAAGTATCATATGCTACAAAAATATCAGATTGATACAAGTATCATATGTTACAAAAATATTATATGATACAAAAATATCATATGATACAAAAATATCATATGATACAAAAATATCAGATTGATACAAGTATCATATGTTACAAAAATATCAGATTGATACAAGTATCATATGTTACAAAAATATCAGATTGATACAAGTATCAGATTGATACAAGTATCATATGTTACAAAAATATCATATGATACAAAAATATTATATGATACAAAAATATCAGATTGATAGAAGTATCAGAATGATACAGTTCCGGGTTGGGGAAGCTTCGAGTTTTCGGGAGAGGTTTTATTATGAAGTGCATGTGACCTTGGTTTGAAGTCATGACGAGTGGGGGTGGAAAAGAGAGAAACAAATAGTTAAGTGTATCGGAAGGCGGGATTCCCGAGCTGGTATTGATATGTAATGCATTAATTTTGTGGAAAAGATACGATAGGATTTCAGCATCATACACCAGTGTATGAGCATCTCGATCGATAATGATCCCTGGAGTGGGTTAAGTACTTCCTTATTAAAGAACGATTAAAATAGAGGCGAGAAGAGAGGTACAATTTTCTGTATTAAAAAAACTAGTCAGCAAACATTTTTGCATGATTGCGACATCCGTTCCATGACAACTCATTTTTCGATAGTGGTACTGATTTTAAACGACGAAAAGCAAGAATATCTTTTGACAAAGTAAAAAAATTAGTTTTTAAAGACTTTAATTATTGAATTATTTTTATCTTTCTCTTTAACTCTTTTGTTGTTGTACCTTGTATGTTCTCGATATTATACTTTTGTTAATAAACCTACTTCCCTCTTTTCTTAATTAAAGAGAAATTTCATGTTTTTTCTTTTAAGTTGTTCATATCAAACTCTATATATTAATAGACGTTTAGCTTTAAAAACTATTATCTCCTTCTCTTCCAAAATTGGTTGTTACCTTAGCTTTAGTTGCTAATTTTAATTTTGTACATTATTTTTTAAAGCATTTTTAAAAAGTAAAGACTTTCCTAAAACTTAAAAGACTGATAACAACAGTTCCATTTTCATTTTGTTTTAAAGTATTCATCGTATATTTATATATTAAAATATAAATATTTTCTGTTTAATTAATGTTTTCAAATCGTTATATTCTGAAAATTTTATTCATGTTCAGCATTTAATTGTTTATGTTCAATTTATTTTGCTAATAATAATTCTGTTGCTTGAGTTACTTATTTGTTTCAAGAAATGCTTAAAGCAAAATATATTTATTTAATCATTGAAAATCCCATCAATCTTATATACTTAATAAACATTGCAAGAAAAGGTAAAAGAAATGCATTAGAAATAATTTTATTCCAGGTAATGATAAGAAATAATATATATAGGTAGTTTTAAAAAAATACACACATAACACATGCTAGCATCGCTAAGTCAGAATTCTCGGATCAATACCCGATTGCCGACTACCCAATTCTGTAACGACAAGAAGGGATCGGTTATTGGCTGTATCAGATACAAAAGTATCAAGTAAAAGTATCAGGTACAAGCGCCTATCAGTATCAACTTGTACCTGATACAGAACGCCGCCCTGTGTCCCCGTGCCTGATGCCATTAATGTACCTGATACAGCAAAACCTGGTATCAACCCAACTCTAATATATTGCCATGACAAAAATATATCATCCGAGCCTTATCAGCTCTTAAAACTAGATAACTCTGTACAACGATGAATCAGCGCATTTGAAATGTGTGATATACATATCATTATAAGAAAGAAAAACAAGAACGGTTTGCTCCACGGAATTCTTTTCTTTTTACCTTACATTACATTACACCAACTGCATCCCCGTATTTAGAGCCGCCATTTGGCTCCTTTCCGGTTTGGATGGATGGAGGTGAATTTTATTTTTTAAGAAAGGACAAAAACAAGTAACAGGTACAAAAACAAATAAAAATGAAAAAGAAACATACACTGGACAGAACAACATAGAAAACAATGCAAAATAGAAAAGAATATGTAGAGGGAAAAAATCATAAGAGGCGGAAGTGTGTGTCAGTCTGGGTGGATGAGTGCTCAACTATTATCCTCTACAATGAGATTGTTCTCATCGCATATGAAACGCATTAGGAGTCGAAGTCGGGTTCTTGATAAGTTGTTTCATTCTTGATATGTTTTTCAACCACTGTAATTTAAATGACACTGTTGGAGTTTGGAAATGCCAGGAGAGGGTGAAACAACATTTTTTGGCATAGTGAATTGGATCTCCTTTTCCTCCGCACGAGCAGTTGTCATGTATTCGAAGATTGAAGGTATGAAGGGAAAGGTCCGTGTCCTGTAACGAACATTATCTCTTCTCTATTCCATCCTACTGGCTTGTTTGAGACCCTAGGCACTATATCGTGTGTACTGCGGCCAGTTTCTCCGTTATCCCAGTTGTCTTGCCAGATGCTTAAAGCAGCTGACTAAGGGGTCTATACTGGTACCCCCGGTTTGGGGGGGGGGGGTCACTTTTTCCGCAAGTTAACAACTGGAAAAGTGACGTCTCCCACCCCAACCGGGGGTACTAGAATAGACCCGTTAATCTCAGATTTCATGTAGGAAAGTGGCTTAGGTAGAAGGAAAGGATCGCCTTTTCTGATGGCTTCTTTGGCTAATTGGTCTGCGCATTCGTTGCCTAAATAACCGACGTGGGCTTTAAGCCATCTCAGGTGAATGTGTTTATGGAAGAGCAAAAGGGTTTGAATTTCTCGGACCATACTATGGTGGGATTTAGGATTAAGTATGGCCATCAAACTTGGCAAACTGTCTGTCCAAATTTTGATTGGTCTATGAAGGGAAGAAGCTGCTTCAATTGTCATTCTAATTGCGAGGATTTCAGCTTGGAAAACCGAATTGCTGCGATCAAGTTTACCTTGCCATGAGGCTATTATTCCATAGTTTTCGAGAATGCAATATGCTCTACCGGTGCCTTCGTCCGTTTCAGATCCATCAGTATATATAGCCTTGACTCCTGAGTCTATGTGATTTTCTGCAAATGAAATTTGATTGTGGAGAAGAAAATTAGGGGGTGAATATGAATTCCACTGCTTTTGCTCTCGTAATCTGTTGGGCTGAATATAACGGTGAAAAGTTGGATGAAGATCTTGCTCGAGCAACTCGGGCATAAGTTGCTTCTTGTTGGATTTGTAGGTGGAGGGGTTGAAGACCGGTGACCATTTGGAGAGCAGCGGTTGGAGTTGTCCTGTATGCACCAGTAATATAAACAAACAGACCTTGAAAGGAGTCCAGCTTTTTCTGGAGTCGGGATGTCATATTATGTCCCCAGGCAGCTGCTCCATGGCATAATGTTCTTTCTATAACTGTTTTATACAATAGCTTTCTGATGTTTTTGCTGATGCCCCAAGTTTTTCCTGCGATTCTGCAGAGATGTTGGTATTGATCCATGGCTCTTTTGCCCTGCTCTATTACGTGTGGTAGCCAGCTTAATTTATGATATATTGTAACACCTAGATATTTTAAAAGGTTTTTACTGTTAATTGATTGGTTCCCCCATTTAGTCGTTGGTCCTCTTACAAGCTTGCTGAAAAGGACATAGCTTGATTTTTCCATTGAGACGTGCAGTATATTTTTGTCTGCCCACTCCTTAAACTTGTCCAGTGCTAATTTGTTGAGTTTTCTGAGCCCTTCTCTAGTGTTGTCTGTGACGATGAACGCAAAATCATCTTCAAATGCTTGTAGATGAACTCCTTGAGGCCACTGTACCGATAGAATTTCGTCTGCCACGATGTTCCAAAATGCTGGCCCGCTACATGAACCCTGTGGACATCCTTCAGTCTGTTCCCAGAGGACCGGCCCTTCGCTGGTTTGCATCGCCACTTTTCTGTTTCTGAATGTATCAAGAAGCGTTTCGCTAATGTTGGAGAAGAGAGAGAGGGAAGCAAATCTATCTCTGACGGAAGAGTATTGTAGACTGTCAAATGCACCCGAGATGTCTAATGATATCAACACAGCGTGTTTTTCCTGCCTTCGAACTTGCTCTAGGAGAGATGTAACATGCAGGAGTGCGTCGTCAGCTGACTTCGCTTCTCTAAATCCGTACTGCAGTGGATGTTGGAGTTGTTTTGTCTTTAATTGAAAGTTAAATCTTTGAAGAAGGAGTTTCTCTAGCAATTTGCCAAATGTGGGGAGCAAGGATATTGGTCTGTAAGATTTAATATTCTGTTGCTCTTTGCCCGTCTTGTGAAACAGGATAGCAAGTCCAATTTTCAGAGGATCCGGGAAACATTTAAGTTCTAAACACTTATTGAAAAAGTCTAACAAAAGAGAGGGAAAGGAGTTAAAAATTACTTTTACAATGATATTATCAATGCCATCGTATCCAGGGGCTTTACCGTTAGGAATTTTCTTGGCGATGTCATCTATTTCTTGTTGAGATAACTTTTCTTCTTCGAGGAGGGTTTGATGGGGTTGTATCTGTGCTGCTCTTGGTGCAATTTTTGGATACAGTTTTTGCAGAATTTTTAGCCCGAATTCTGTGGGAGTTCCTTTCTCGCTGTTTTTCATTATTTGAAAGATGTCCAAGGGTGGTTTGTAGGCTTTTATTGCTGACCGGTATGGAGTTCCGTAGGGAGTTTGTGTCTGGGTGCAAAGCAGTCTCCAAGATCCACGTTGGGCTCTTTTGACTGCTTTCTTGAACAGAGCTCTTTTTTTGACAGAACAATTTTGTAGTGGATTCTATCTTCGCCTCTACTCTTTTGTAGACGTCTCGCTAGGGCTTTTAATTCTTGCTTCTTCATTTGGAGATCTCTATTCCACCAAGTTACGTTTGGAATCAGGGGGTTACATTTTTTTTTTAATTTTATATACTTGTTTGCATGTTTTGTGGATTTCAAGTTGAAAGGTTCTGTTTGTTTCATTGAATTCTTCTTCATTAGAACTGTTGGAAATAAGGTTTCGTAGAGCCTGGACTTTTGACTTGAAGAGATTTACGAATTTACAGTGTTTTGAATCTTGTAAAAGAAAGGGAAGAAATATTGGAGTTGATGCATATTTTTACAAATTTGTGATCACTATAGGATTCTTCCTCAAGTACATCCCATTCACAGATTGCTGCTAAGGAGTGGCTGGACACCATCGTTAAGTCGGGCCAGCCTTGTCTATTGTTGTGTTCAAAAGTCGGAGGGGAATCACTGCTGTTGAGAAGGAAGATGTGTTTTTCTGCAATAAATTCCTGAAGTTGCTTCCCTCTTGAGTCTTCGTCTCTATAACCCCATCGTTGACTGTGCGCATTGAAATCTCCACCAATCAAGTATTCTTCACAATTGATATAGAAATTTTAGAAATGAGGCGAATTTTTGTCCGTTAGAACAGATTTTCTAACAATGAAATATTGTGAATTGTTCTAAAAAATTCTGTCCGTTTCCGCGTTAGACAGGTTCCGTTTTAAGGAGGGTATGAACTGTGGAACTTCCTATATTTTTTAACGGGACCAAATATTTTTTCCGCTTAAGACAGGATTCCGTTTCTTACAGTGTCCGTTTTAAACAGGTTTTACTGTATAATCAATTTTTTTCGCTCATTTTCAGTTGTGCCGAAGAACTGAAAATTTGTACTCGTGTATATTCCTGATGGTCAAACACCATATTATTATTTTCAGAACTTAATTTTTCAGTTAATCCATTGATTTAATTAAATTTTGATTTCAAATCAGTGGCTCCACCTGGTAGAGACATTGTGAAAAAATTTATCTCAAGATTTTATAATATACACAACAATGAATTATTAAAGATCAAAAAAGAAAATAATTAAAATAATAAAGGCTACTTTGCATGTTTACTTTATACACTAATAAAATTGTGTTTTTAAGAACTGATTTATGAATAATAGCTTAAAAAATGTAAAAAATGATATCTGCTAAACCGTCTTAGTATAAATTCTGAAAATAAGCATCTGTTATGAAACTTCCAAATTCTCAACTTCCTGATCGTTAGACATGAAAGAAAAGTGAATATTTTTAATTGAAATTGAATTCAAAAAGTATTTATTCATTTATTGGAATTGGGGAAATTTTAAAATATCTTTTGGCATTCAAAATATTTCAAAACATTTTTAGCAATATTTCTCACTAAGAAATTTTTATTAAACGCCATGGCTGTTTATTTTTTTTTTGGGGGGGGATCAATAAAAATTATCTACGCACGCCCACCCAAACTGCAAACCGGAGATCTTTATCTTTGGAATCGGATGTGTGTCGTAGTGTAAAGTAAAGTAAAGCCGTTTATGCATTAATGCAGAATTTTATGAATGAATTAGACTTAGTTATGTTATTATATGTACCAATAAATTTCGCTTTAGAATGTGTACTTTGCTTACCAAATTGACGAACTCTAATCGGTTGCACAACAAACTACTTATAACGCAATAATCAAGTTTGGAACGATGCAGCACATGGTTTTATTTCTCTAATGTTTTACGAAAATCACTACATTGAAAATGTTATTTAAATTTCCTTTTAATAATCTGTTAATAGTTCGGAAGTTAAAATAAGTGATTTGAAAGTAAAATAAGATTAAAAGGTTCAGCGAAATCGAGATTATTATCCACATTGAAATGCATTATGAAATGTTTTTTAAACATTAATTTAAAAGAGATTTTAAAGATTGCATTTAGATTTGATATAATATTGAAAGCTATTAATGATTTCAGGTAAACGGCTTTAAGTACAAATGTAGTTCACGAATGGGCATTAAAATGCTTTCATTGCTAATTTTGTTTTGTTGTTAGGTGAATGCTCTGTTAGTTGTTTTATACCTGGTGGATTTCGTCATTTGGGGACTTAATGTAAGTATTCGTTCCGTCTTCTGTATTTTATAAGATCAATTCAAATACTGGAAGCAATTGGTATTTATTTCGATCTTTTTATAATTTGTATGAAAAAAATAACTTACGAAACATTATTAAATTCTAGAGGGAGGGGTGGCTCGTGTATAAAAACTGCGGAGCTGCAGGACCGCCAGCTTTTTAGTGCATAAATGTAATCCTTAATTCATTTAATTTTGCACGTACAATAATCTGTCTCAATTTTCAGGGGAAACGCAAGAAAAAATAGCGTGCTTTTCTTAATTTCATAGAGGGACAAAAAAATTTTTATCCTGAACAAAAATTTAAATTCCGATTTATTTCTGCTGCGCATATGCAGTAACAAAGTTAACTTTTGTTTCCCTTCCGCATGGTTTGATGGTAAGAAGCGCTGTTAAAAAGTGCAGTTCCAAAGATGCTAGAAACGGAGTTTTCAACGTTTTTCCGGGCCAGAAAAAATATTAGCAACCGTTATTTTTTTAATATAAAAAGAAAATATAGAATGACTATTTATAAATAAAAAAGCAAACAAAAACATTGTAATGTAAAATTTTCTTGCAAATAAATACTCTAATAATCTCCCTACATTTGCATTTATTTTAAGCTTACACAATTGTTTAAATTTTGAAGTTAAATTTTTAATTAAAATTAATTATAAATTATTAATTGCATAGTTAAAATTATTTTTTTAGAACTTACCTAAACGAAGTGAAAAATCTTATTAATTTTAATAAACTAATTAATAACTTTTTCAAAATTGATTTTAAAGAAAGGTAAAGTAGAAGTTCTGCAGAAATGAATCACTCTGCAATGTGTTACTGTAAGTTACAGCTCTCCCCTACGGTTGCAATGAACCAGCCACCGCAAGACTATTTTAATTTCTTATGAATCTGGAAACCGCATTTTTATGGTTATTTTAAATTTTATTTTATTTAACGATATTTTAATGCCTTGGTATATATTAAACGTGACTATGAGTGAGTGAGTCGGCATGGGTGATAAATAATTTACTAAAATGCCTTGGCATAATTTTTATTATGACTTAATAGCTATTAATCATGAAGTAAATCCATTATTTACTTATAGAGAGTGATTATAATTGGTGAAAATGTAAAACAAAGGCCACCGAAATAAGCAATTTTGTAATGGAGCGTGTTTACAGAAACGGCATATGTACAATATGTATATGCTTGTACCAGTGGCGGGTCATAGATGGCCATGGTGCCAGCTTCTGAGGGCACTATTGAGGCAAAATTTTAGTGAATTTATATCAAATAAAAGTCAGTTATTATGACGCGCAAAAAATAAATACAGTAGGCTCCACTTAATGTGATCACTTAAGAATTTTAATAACATTAACCGATTGATAACAATAACCGAATTGGGTAAAATAAACTATATTTTTATCTCATTAAGGGAAAAGAAAGACACATTCCTCAGAGCTATCTATAATTTATTTCGGTTGGTTGGTGTGGTTTTAATGGCACAAGGGCCAATTTGGCCATACTGCGCCAAACGTTCGTTGTTTTCAAGTCGCATAAAAATTTTAAAATGCTGTAGTTGAGAGAACTAAATGAATTTAAAAAATTGTACTTCCTTTAAAAAAGTAAAAACATTGACGCCAGGATTGGTCCCCAAGATGTCAATTAAATCAATGATATGTGCTCCAAAGTGAGCTTGTCTTTGAGAATAAAAGTTTTTACACTGACATAAAATATGCTCAACACTTAAAATGCAGTTGCACCGGTTACATATAGGGGCTGGATCAGAATGTAAAAGGTGGCGATGAGTTAAAAATGTATGTCCCACTCTTAGCCTTGTCAAAATGACATCGTGTTTCCTAATAGTGAGGTTTCCAAAACCTTTGATTGAAGGCTGTATTTTATAAAGTTTATTGTTTGACTCCCCGTCCCAGATTCTTTGCCATACTCGATGTTGAGATAGCTTAATGGCCTGCAAGGCATCAATCAAAGGCACAAACGCTTCTCGAGATGCATTAGCACTCTTTGCGGCCTTATCCGCACGCTCATTTCCTGGAATTCCTACATGTCCAGGAATCCAACAGTATTTGATTTTGGATTTTTTGAGTGTATGATGGAGGTGAAGGCACTGCATCACTAAAGGATGCTTATTATGTTTAGCACTTCTTAGAGCATTAATGCCACTCCTAGAATCTGTATAAATAATGGCTTTTTTTAAAAATGACTCTTAAAAAAATTAATTAATTGTTCCTTGACGACAATTATTCCTTAACAATTCATTTATATTGTTCGTACTCGTATTGTTTTTTTTTAAATTTGCTGAATGATGCTGCACGCCTCGTTTCAAAATATCAAGGGCTTACCTCATTTCGGCGTTCGTTGGAGGGTTTTCTTCAACACATTCGTCTCCGTCGAAATCACCAACTTTTAATGTTCACAAACAGCTTGTCATGTCTCTCATGTCTTGCTCACAAACAGCTTGGCAAATTTCTAAGTCTGTTAGTGTGGCAGCTACTGGAATGTCCTCATCAATGAACATTCATTCCTCATACTCTTCCTTTGCATACCTTCAGGAGGTTCAATGACAATTACCGAAAATCATGTCTCTGCACACTAAATGGACTACCTTCAAACAGAGGCCGTGAAAATTAAACCCCGAAATTCTTGGGATGTGTGGGTGAAAGTGGCCCCAAGATGTTTCCTTACAAGTCGAGAGAAAAATTCTACGAACGTCAATCGTTAACGCTAGTTGAAAATGAGGGATCGGTCAATTCTCTACTTCAAAAGGTAGCATTAAACGATGTAGTGATCAAATTAAACGAATAATTTAGTGTACATTTGAATACATTGGTTCGGGACCAGAGGTTTTTGATAATATAAAGCGGATGATAACATTAGCCGCGATCACATTAAGCGGAATCTACTGTAATACCGTGTCCCCGGCGCCTATACACTAGTGGAGCAAATGTTGAAAACTGCAGGCGAAAAAAATATCTTGCTATTTCTCGGTCCGCACTTACCCTCGCCACGCCACTGGTAGGCGTAAGGAGGGTGTGAATAGCAGCCAAGTAAGAAAAACAGGTGAAGTCAAAAGGCGCAAACATTTTAATTATTCATCTTTTGATTATAGGTTCTCGAAAGTGTGGCCGGCAACACTAATACAAAGCGATATGGTATCAAATGGCGTATATTAAGAAAGATATAAGGATTGTTCGGAAATTACGCTCTGTTTGCTCATATGCTGAAAAATATTCAAAATAGCAACATCATTCCTTTGGCGCTGTACATTCTTTAGGCACTAATGAGGGAAATTAGAAGGCTATGTTTCAGTTTTAATTAGTAAAAAATTACTCATTTAATTAATTGTCGCAAAACTTCCACTAAGCTTCTTAGTATTTGTGAGGAAAATTTTAGAAAAAATTATTCAGTAGTGTGAATTTCTATAACGTACAAGCTATTTATGAATTTTCACTTTTATTTACATAGATTATGTACCTCGTGTAGAGTGCCCAAATAATCAAAAATAACTTTTCTTCGTTACAGATTTGTTCCATTTTATGCGTATCCTCCCAGTATCAAGAATACAGGTCACGGCGAAATTTCCGTCTTGATGAATTGAACAGAATGGTAAGAAAGAACGCACGAAAACATTAATAAAAAACAAGTTACTGTAAATTTAAAAGAAAAGTTTTGATGCACTGAAAGAGATTGTGGATATACCAAGGCTGTTTCCAAACCAGTGTCTTTCAACTTATGCTTTAAATCTTTTTAATACCGAGGTAGTTCAAAACTTATCACACACTTTTATTTTGTTTTTCTCGTGTAACTTGTTCTCGTTTTTAAAATATTCTAAAATTTAATAATATTCTCTGACATTAAAATCATAATAATAAACTTAAATGAATACGGAAACTTTTTAGAAAGGCGACCTCTACCATTATACGAGGTGGTTATAAATTACTAGATCCATTTCAAAAATTAATTTTAAAAAACCCTTTATAGTGTACAACTTCGCTTTTTTAAATAAGAGATTAGCTCAAAAAGAGTTTTTTTTTTCAGATAGTTAACGCGCCGTTACGGCACACTAAATCTTCTGCAGAGGGAGATTCCTAACGCAAGCGTCAAAATGGCTATCGTGCAGCAGAAGGCACGGCTCTGGTTCCACAAAAGCAAATCAATTGTATAATGGAGTAGCAAAGCTAACTGGCACCTGTGGCATAATATGATTTTTAGAGCCCAGTCGTCATTAGTAATTTAGCATATGTCAATGGCGCCCGGAGCATAACCTTAATTTTTTGCCTCACATGATATTTCACTTTAAAAAATGACATAAACGCACTAATGTTGTGTCTCCTTGGCGCGCCCACTAAGTATGGTGCCCGGGCATCTATATCCCCCTTGCCCCCCCTCGGTCGCTACGCTACGACAATTGTAACAGCTGAAAGATGTTTTCGCCTATAGCATCGAAATTGTAGTACTTACGTATTAACGCCACCGAGGCTACAGATTGGCGGTAATGCGCCAATAAAGAGCAATCTTGTTTACAAAAACCGCCAAATTGGCGGCACTTAAAAACCGCCAAATTGGCGTTAATACGTAAGTACAAAAACCGCCAAATCTGTAGCTGCGGTGGCGTTGGCGGCACTTAAAAACCGCCAAATTGGCGTTAATACGTAAGTACAAAAACCGCCAAATTGGCGTTAATACGTAAGTACAAAAACCTCCAAATTTGGCGGCACTTAAAAACCGCCAAATCTGTAGCCTCGGTGGCGTTAATACGTAAGTACCGAAATTGTCAGTCTCCAAGTAAGAACCCCATCAAGCGTTGGTATGGGCTATTTAAGGGAACAGGAAATGTGCATCATAGGAAAGGTGCTGGACGACCATCGGTCACAGATGAAGTTGTTGAACGAGTGAGGGAGACTTTCACTCCTTAATCTCTCACATCAACGCACTGTTGAATTGTTACAATTGATTTGCTTTCGTGGAACTAGAGACGTGCCTTCTGCTGCATGGTAGCCATTTTGACACTTGTGTTAGGAATCTCCAGCTGCAGCAGATTTAGTGCGCCGTAACTACTTATCAGAAAAAACTTTATTGAGCCACTCTCTCATTTAAAAATAAATTTCTACATTATAGAGTTTTTTAATTAATTTTTGAAATGGGTAAAATAATTTATGCCCACCCTGTCATTGCTATAGTTTTATCAGTAGTTTATTACATTTTGAGCCAATATTCGATAGTTCTTGGTTTGGGGGCGGTCCATTGAACCACGTACTACAGAGGTTTTACCGTATTACGCCCTATTATCAGCTCTATTTTTACCAAAGAGCTCACTCTAAGATGCCTACGAAACAAAATAAAGTTATACGAAATGTAGCAATGCTGAATTTTTTCAGAAGAAATTATTCAAAATTAGTGAGAGTTTTATCTTCTCGACTTTTTCATATACTAGCACAAAATAACGTGTTCTGTGAGTCGCAATATAAAGAAGAAAATTGAATATGTGAGCTATCATTTTATGAAATTGAGATGTCTTTTTAAAGCAAGGCCATAATATGAAAAAAAACAAGATTGTGACGACAAAGCTAGTTTTGTTTGGTTTGTGAAACAAAGGACGTTTTGGATAAACGTATGTGTTAGGTTTGTAGCCAATATATACCTGAACCATGTGCGTGTCTTAAAAAGAAACATAAAACCTTTTTTACATGCCAAGATTGAGACTTTTAAACAACTATGAGACTTTAATATGCATTTGTTGGAAATTGAGGCAGTGGTTTCAAACTTTTTGACCGCTCGAATTTTTGTCAACATTTTGGGAAGTTTTTGTTTCTTTTGGAAATTTTTTTATTTACTTTCGAAGTATTTCAAATAAAAAAAATGAATTTGTGTATTTTTATTATTGCTCTTTTGATTAAGTGAAGTAAAACTCAGTTGAAATGGTTTTTTAGGGTAAAAAGTAAAGTGGCTGAATTAACTTTACTGGCCATTTTATACTCAAAGAAAAGTGTTCTAAAAATGCTTGAAAAGCTAAATTCTTTTTAAAAGTTCAAAGGCATAGGCAGCACTAATAGCCACCTGTTTTTCATTTTCTCAACTTTACCACCACCTTCACAATTTTAGTTTGAAATAATAATGGCCGAAGTACCAGGCCATTCTCAGTTTGGTCATTCTCAGGCCAATTTTAGTTTGAAATAAGAATGGCCGTACTCAGGTACTTTAACTACGAATTTTTTAATTAAAAAGATATGCATTTTCATTCATCGCAACACATATGTTAAATAAATCTTTGCAAATATGCATCAGGTTCATATACACAAGAACAGTCAGACATAGCTCTTTTTTTTAACTTGCCGAAATAATGGCTAATCGAAATTCTTCAAACTCTCAGTGTAGATTTTTACAACAAATACAATATATCTCTTTTTATACGCCATATACTAGAAAGAAAAAAAATCATTCTGTATGTATTAAATTACAGATACCATGCGAAAAACAATATAAATTAATTCATTAACGCTCGTCCGAGAATTCTCTTACAGATTAAAAATTTCGAATTAAAATGCAGTGGACGCCGCTTGTAGTGATCACTTTGGGACAAGGCCAAGGTGATCACTACATCCGAATGATAAATACATCCAAAATGCCTTTAAAACAATACAATCAGCATACAAGGATCGCAGGTTTGGCAACCGAAGGAGCCACTGAAGGAGCGTTATGGGGACAAAACATTAATGCGTTCATACTACTTTTTAAAGTCAAACATGATGAAAGGGTGCAAAAATAATCGCATGCCCCGGGTGCTTTCTAAGTAACTGTTGACAATTAGGGCGCAAAAATTCATATTTTGTCCCGAGCCCCACTTACCCTATCTACGCCACTGACAACGATGCCAAAAAAAACAGACCACATAAGATTGTTGCTATGTATGCTATGTTGCTCATTCGTTTTAATTAGAAAAAGAAAATAAATACAATATTCAGAATT
>BGPR01029832.1:0-19030 GCA_013235015.1 Araneus ventricosus | reverse complement strand
TCAATTCTTCTTTCTTTAAACTCGTGAATCGATCAATGATGTTGTCACAAAACGGCGTACTCCCAAACACAGAGAAAGCAGGTCAGTTATAAATTTATTTATTTGATATTATGTTATACAATATACATCCGTATTATAAATTAGAAGAAAGACAGCCTGCGATTTTTGTTTTTCGCAAATTGTTCTATTACCTTAGTAAAGTCAATATCTACAGTATTTTCGATCTTCAAAACAGCAAGTGCAGAAAGCCTCTCTTGACACATACTATTTCTAAGGTATGATTTTAAAGATCTTAAGCATGAAAAACTTTTCGCACAGTTGAGACAGGTATCACAAGGAGAATTTGGATTAGTTTTCTCAAGTATGGAAATATGTATATCACAGAGTTCCTTTTCAACAAGAAAATTGCATCTTTTCCTCAGTTCTATTATCTCCGTGGATATTTCTGGCAAAGAGTCGATGTATTTTTTGTACATTTTCTGAAAAATTTGTATCTCCCCCTTTATTTTTTTCATATCAAGATCATATGTTTCAGAGACTTTTTGAACTGATGAAATTTTTATGATCTTTGATGGATTGGAACATGTTACATCTTTTAGAGATCGAAAAATATCCAGCTCATTTTCTTTGAACCTTTCGTCTATTGTGTTTAAAGCAGCATCTATAACTGGAAAAGCAATTTACGTTTAATAGAACGATTTAACACTTTGTGACATGCTGAAGGAACTGCCTTCTATTTCCGAAGACACCTTTCTAGAGCGTGGAAGTTTTGGAGAAGTTAACGATTTTCCTTCACAAATATCGTTAACATATATCCACAACTTTTTAAAAAAAATCTTCACTTCGGAATTCATGCAAACATTTTTTTGTTGCATTAACCAGTTCTTGAACTGTTAAAAAAATTAGCGATTTTGATTGCAAAGCTTTTGAAAGCGTATCTGTAGCTTTCAAATCTCTTTGGATCAGAAGTAGACAAAAAATGAATTGGAAACTTTCGATATTATTAAACAAAGCTTCAGCTTGGGATCCATTTTTAGACGGATCGTTAATTTTGAACTTTGAAAAGTGAGGGGGCAAGGCCCCTTTACTTTTGCAAGTGAGGGGGCAGTTGCCCCCCTTGACCCCCCGGACGAGCCGCCTATGCCTCCCCGAGTCCGAAAAACACAATTTTGGTATCATGTCTGTCTGTGAACACGATAACTCAAAAACGGTTAGACCGAGAGGGATGGAATTTGGTATTTGATCTTTACACACAATTTGTAGGTTTCTATTCAAATTTTGTACAAATCCGTCAGAGGGAAGTCTGTCTGTCCGTGTTCATGTGAATACGATAAGTCTAAAACTAAAATAGCTAGATGGATGAAATTTGGTGTACAGTTTTATCAACAGAAATGTAGGTCCGTAGCAAATTTTGGATAAAATCAGTTACAGGGTTGACTGTCTGTTGGTCTGTATAATAGCATACTTTTTAACACAATAACTCCTAAACGCTATGACTTAGATAAACAAAAATTGGTGTGAGGTCAGCTAATATTAGTTACAGATCCGTTACCAATTTTTGTTTCAATCGGTTCATAAAAAGGCGTTCAAATTGCATGTTTGGTTTTCTTCGCCATACTGTGACGCAAAATAAAAAAAGTCTTCAGGCTCTTTTAAATAAGCTTCGATTGCACGCATTTCGCTTATACACGATGCAATTTATTAAAAACACAAACATTGCCTTTTATAAGTATAGATTAAAAATTGACCTCATTGTTTTCTGTGTAATAATGACTTTTGCTTATTACAGATATTCAAAGCAAACACTGTTTATATACATCAATTATTTCAGGTTTATGCATGCCATGCATTACAATTAGCAAGACATACTTTTTCTGATAGTGTCATTGAGGTCCTGAAATGTACCTATTTTTAATTTCATATAAATCTTAAATTTGTCAATGCTTGTTAGTTATAGCAGAAAATAATATCCTAACGTTAGTGTGGAGTGGGAGTTTGGAGAATGGTATATTTAAAATGGAAAGATTAAAATTACGAAATCCGTTCCAAAACCGCCCTCGTGTAGCTTAAAAACTGGACGTCAATCTTATATGAAACAACAGTATAACACAGAGTAAATTAGAAACTCCAGTATTATTACACTGATAATCGTTTATCTTGTAATTTCGATTATTTATGGTGACAACTTCAGAAAATATTATCTGAACGAATTTCATCGATTCATTGATGCCAAGTTTACATGCAGCAACAAAAAGTGTAAATAATATTTCGCTACTTTTTGGCTCAAAATTTTAAACTGTAATCAAATTTTGAGATTCTAAAAGTATTGCGCTGAAATTAGATAAATTCTGAAAATAATGATATTAAACAAGTAAATATAGAATTAAAATAAGCTCGATTATGATGCTTTTCATAAATATGTCACAGGTTTCCGCTTTTCTTTATAAATATATAAATAGGGAGAGTATATTTATTCTCCTACAGTTTTGGTAGATTCATTCGAGTCCACAAAAAATAAGTAAAAATTAAATATTCGCATAATTGATGTATGTTTAATTTTTAAACACAGCACGAAATGACCCATATTAAAAATGAAATGTAAATATTTTTATTTTCTAGCAAATGAAAAAAATATTCTAGAAGTGTTTACTGTATTTAAAAATGTGGAGAATTTAAAAAATTGTGTTTGATAATTTTAGTATGATTGTAACTGTTCTTTAAGTTCTATCAAATGTTTATTTGCATGGAGAAGAATTTTGTGTTTCTGTCGCTGTGTTTATTTGTAAGCACAATTCTTATTTCGATGACAAATATTTACTTTCTTTTTCTTTTGAGTTTAGTACCCAAGGGTAAAGTTATCGTTTGACACTTTCAATAAATAGCACGTTTTTTTCTTTCATTATTGTATCGCAACTTTGAAAAAGGGATGTGATTATTAGTTTCAATCAAGAAAATAATTTATATAAGTAGCCACAAATGTTAGAATAACTATCAAAAATAATCTTCTATACATTATATTTAATTAAATCTTTACATCTTGTTTAAATCAATAAATTTATTATTGATGATAATTACAAGAGTATAGACAGCGAGATAGATGGAGTTAACAAACGTATATAATCAGTGGCGGACTGGGTCTGAAAATAGTGGTTGCCAGGTGTCAGTGAGGGTCCACACATATCTATAATCGTAACATTAATTACATTAATAAATTATATGTATTTAATTTTTTATATTTAATTATATTAATTTAAATCTATAATATTTAATAATTATATAATTAATTTATTTTTTTATTATATATTTCATTTTTCCGCGTTTTTAAAATAAATCCCTTTTAACACCCTTTAATTTTCTATGTTTAAAATAACGAAACTATGTTTAAAGTTATTTGATTTTAAATTCCGTAAGTTAAATATTATATAAGAAACACGAACCTTGGGTACAGGGCTATTTTATTTATTTGCTTTAGAGAAAGAGTTCTTTTTTCTCTCCCTTATTTCCTGAGGGCCCAAATTGTCTTCTGTTTAAGGGGGCCTACTTGCCATCGGGCAAGCTGGCAACCTCGCCAGTCCGCCACTGTATATAATAAGAGTGCTACAAAAGAAATCTGGTTAATCGCAGTGCAGCAGCAGAAACGAAAGAATCCCCTTCTCTACAGCAGAAAAAAAAACCTGCAATAAAACTTCCACCCGTAGGGGAACCGTTTAGCTTACTTTCGACCTTGGAAAGAAGAATGCAATTACGCGGCAGCAGGGAATCTTCACGTTCTAAAGAGACCCAATCGTTGTATTCAAAGGTTTTCCGCATAGGGTTGCCGAATTACTATACACACAGGACAAAATATCGGTTTTCAAAAAAATTAGACGTTTTTTCATTAAAAAGAATCTTTAACCGTTGAGAAACTATTATTAAAACTCTTCATGCATATTTATTTTCTTCAAAAATGAACAAAATTAGCTTTTATTACTATGAAAGAGTCCAAGAGCATATCTCACCAGCACTTTGGGCGCCATCTATCTTCACCGTTACGTACTAAAAGAAATTAACAAAATTTAATGAATATTTTGGGTTTTTTTGAATTTTTAAAAATATTAAGAGCATTTTGAGAATTTTGGAGTTTCACACATTGCTTATAGTGATATGTCGGACCATTTTGACAAAATTTTAGACTTCAACAATACATATTAGCGGTACTGATATGATTTTGGTGATTTATAAGCTTTAGACGACCACCTTAATTAATAACTCAATTATAAAGTAAACTAGAAAACAAATAAAAATAATTTTATTTCAATAATAAAATTT
This sequence comes from Araneus ventricosus, assembly GCA_013235015.1. NCBI lineage: Eukaryota > Metazoa > Arthropoda > Arachnida > Araneae > Araneidae > Araneus > Araneus ventricosus. The sequence goes on along the minus strand of BGPR01029832.1, from coordinate 14,722 downwards.
CTGCCCCGAATAAAATTACTCCTGACATACGAATTATTTTACTCTATATTTTTAAAAGTGAAAAGTCATCGTTAAATTAATCCTCATATCAATCATCCCTTTTTAAAGAAATATAAGTCATACGTGCTTCAGAGGTGACCTTTTTTCACTCTTGATAAATTTTTATACATACCCTCAATCTTCACGCGTGCGCTTTGAGGTAATGAACATGTACACTTTTATCTACTATACGAACCCTCAAGCCTAGCCACGCCTACTCCAGGATGGTGAACTGGTATACTTGATTACTGTGTACCTCGTCCGTAAAGTTATACTTTTACTTCAACTTTTGCAGCTGGAGGCCAAGGAAAGATATCAAACGAAGCTGTATTTTTAATTACGAGTAAGTTCATATGGTTTTATAATTATTTCATGTTTATTTGTTGCGATAAATTATTAAAAACTGCAGGGCAGGACGAACACTCCGTTAGTCCATGCCTGAGCACGAAATAAAAAAAAAAAAAAACGATGGGCGCAAAATTGCCAAACAAAATGAGAAAAAAATCGCAACAGAGTTTCTGAATTAATTAGAAAATATTCTGAAAAAACAATAAAACAATCTAATTTTTTGAATTAATGACCTCAAATCTTTGAAGTCACTACTCCAGTAATCTATTCTATAATCTTTCCAATCTTTTTTCACGAATTTGAGATCGGATAATCATTTGAATACCATCCTTGTCGATGCTGGCGAAATCACATCCGAAATAGATGCAGATAAAAATTTTGAATCAATACCTAGACATCGAGTTCGTCTGCGAAAAATTCAATTTGAATATGAAAATCAGGCTGAGCCCTTAATCGATGCACAGGAAAAATACAAAATTGAATTCTTTTACCACCATGTTGACACTGCAATAAAGTCTTTAGAACAAAGATTTTCTTAGCTGCAACATCACAACAGTTACTTCTGTGTTTTATATCATATATACGAACTAAAAGATGTTAGCTCTTCTGTAATTCTGGCCAATTGCAAAGATTTGGAAACCATTTTAACAGATGGAGAATCATCGGATATAAACAACCTAGAACTTTGTGATGAAATATCAGTGGTGTGTTCTCTATTGAAAAAAGATTTACCACCTTTGGATGTTTTGAAATGGATAGCAGAAATGAATTTTGCTCCAAACTTGAGCATTCCTCTAAGAATTTTATTAACTCTTCCAATAAGTGTTGCATCTGGGAAGCATAGTTTTTCCAGACTAAAAATAATCAGGAACTATTTGCGAACAACAACATATGAAACAAGATTATCAGACCTCGCTATATTAGGAGTTGAGTATGAGGAGTTGAATGTTTCTGAATTAGTTAGAGAATTCTCTGAACTAAAAGTTCATAAAAAACACATATATATTCACCTGAAGTATTCTCCTGCTGTTTATTTAAATGAAGTATTTTAAGTGAAATGTTATAAGTACTTGTGTCAATTACTGCGCAGGAGTGGCGTTAGAGTCTGCCCGATAGGGGGTGCACGATCTGCTGTACAAGGAGAGGTGGGATTGATTACCCTCTGAAATTTTTGCCAGATCTATATTTATCTAATAGTTGGTTTCATGAACAGCGTGCAAAAATTTGCCCTGACGGCGGGGGGTGCACAGCATTCCTGACGGGGGGCCTTGGCCCTCCCGGACACCCCACTGGCGACACCCCTGTTACTGAGTTACACTGTTCTATTTTTGACGTTTGCTAAAAAATGGAAAAAAAGACCGTATACTTTTATTTTAGAATGCTTACGTTATAGTTCCATAGGGGCGCAACTTTTTACTTTTGCACGGGGTAGTTCAAAGGCTAAATCCGTCCCTGAAAACTGGTATTCGTAAAACTTAAGAATCATGTGCAGTCTCGTCGCCTTGCTATAATCGCGCCAACTGTTAAACAATAGCCAGAAGTAATGGGAAAAAAAAGGGTCAGGATCGCGACTTTTGGCGAGTAATCACCGAAAAGAAAAGAAATTTTGGTGAGAGTTCATGATTCGTAAGTGTAGCATCGGAATTGCTGTTACCATAAGTCTCCTGTTAATTAGAAATTCTCTCATAGTAAACACATGGCATTGTGATGTGAAATTCTTTACCCACACTATGTTTAAATTCCATGTTTGTTTTTCATATGAATCGTGATCATCCTGCTTTTGACTTTTATGCGAGTATTAGCAATATTTCCGAGTTTTAAGTGTTTAAACCGAATTTGAAGCTTATTTTAGTGTGGTGCTAATTTAGTCTCCCATAAAGTGTTTACTTATTTTAAGTATCCTACATTTTTTGAAAAAATCCAAATGTTATTCAAAAAACAATTGTGTGTAACCAAATGGCTCTGATTTGAGTAAATTGGATTATGATAATAAAATTAGAGTGCAGATTGTTAATAACTTGCATTTAAGTCCAGTTTTTTTTTTAAATTTATTACTAAGTACATTTTCATATAAATTAGCTTCTCTCTGCAGCACTAGAAAAAATGATTTGTTTAGTTAAAATGGGCTTACAGCATAAAATGCTGTTATATGTTATTGAAAATTTGAAGGTCAGAATAATGTTCTGATTATGTCCGTGCTTTCTTTGAAATTATTGAGGACTTTTTTCTGTTGTGCTGGAAAAGTGGCAGCAGAAATATTAAAAACTAGTAAAATTTGTAGTAACACTGATAACACTCAATACATTTATATTTGGCATAGTATCACTAGTACATATGCACAAAAAGGCCTTCATGTAATTTAAATAGTTTTGAAGTTTCAAATAAAAATTTAATATTAGGAAAAACATATGTAAAAAATATTCATATATTCTTTCACAGCTCTAAAGACAAATCATTCCAGTTTGAAGTGGTATTAATCGTATCAGAAGGTTGAACAATGCTTTTATTTTCTATTCACTTTTGGTCCACATTATCTTCAATCTGTTGTGCAACACATAAATAGTGGCTCTTTCATTTAGCATAGCAACTGGTGGATACTAATTTCATATGGTATAGGGGTGATCCAGGTATAATGGACCACTTTTGTAAATTTTAAACGTTTGCTTTCAAAGTTCTAACTTTTTGTTTGAAAAAATGCATACATGTTGTCTACATATTACAGTTTATATTACACTTACTCTAAATCTATAATTATGTATACTTTTTTTTAATATATATTTTTAAGTAACCAGTGACAAAGTGGGCCATTCTTCCCCGAGGCCAGGGTACAATGTTCAGCAGCATGGGATACTATGGACCACCAGTAAATTTTTAAAAATATATTAAAGTAGTAACATTTTTTAATAGTACAAAATGTAGACTGTATCATATTTGTTTATTCATGACTTCATTGCATATATATAATGCAAGATTAATGAATATGAAACTTGGCAAATTTCACACGAAAAGATTTTTGTTTCGCTGAAAGTGTCTAGTTTTTTTGTGAAAATGTATGTTCCGGAAGACTCATTAGTACAAAATCTTAAAGATTTAGCAGAGATTCATCTATTATATGGAAAACAGAACTGGGGTATAATGGACTTGGTCCATTGTACCATAGTTTCTGGTGGTCCATTTTACATCATGTGGAAGTTTGACTAATAGATAAGAAAAAAGAAATGTTATATTCAATTATTTTAGCTACAGTAAATATAATAATATATATTATCTGGCCTTTGTATTATGTTATCCAACTCAATTCTTTAATCAAGAAAAGAGGACATGTTTGGTGAAAATATTTACAACCTGCCACAAATCACCGGTCAAGAATAAAATGGCTAAATTGACAGTTAAGCACATGATTTTAATTTTTTTTATAGCTCTGCAGGCCTACCGTAAATACGAAACATTCCAAAAGAGAAATAAAATAAACAGCAGATGATCCGTTGTGTCCCAGTCCTCCCTATATTTTGTGACATAGGTATTACAAGTTGTAATGTCTTTACTTTTCTTGTGTATAGGATAGCGATCATTCTCTTCTTTTTACATCTACTTCTAAAGTTTACTAGAAATAAAGCTTTCATAATTCATTATGGATTGATTTTTCGGAAATTCATTTTGAATGAAAGTATATTAAATTCATAAATTAAATATGTGGCTTTTAAAACATATCAAATTATTATTGAATGGAATAAAAATATATATTGTTATTCAGATGTTTTTGCCTTTAAAAATTAATTTCAAAATGATATCTCATTCTAACTCTCCTTTATACTTAAGAGATAGAAGAAATATTATTGGTTATTTACAATATTGACAACATTTTTTGGAATTTCTGATATTCTCCCTCCCCTCTTAGATGTTATAGTAGTTACTTGTTAGTAGTATTTAGTTTAGTTTTCTTTGCTTTTAAGTAAAACTTAACTGTTATTGTACGTATTCAGATAACATGAATATCAGGTTTAGATTCTTAACCGTTCAACAGTACTAATATGTTTTTAAACATCCTATGAATGTTATTGTACATATTCAGATAAATCTATCATGTTCAGATGCTTAATAGATGGACTAATTGTTCATCTATTAAGTAATATGTTCTTAAAAATCCCGAAGAAGCGATTTCTTTAATTGCTTTTGTTCTAGGCATAGGAAACAAAATAGCTGCAATATCAGTAATATGGCTGGTACATTCTGAGAGATTTTATTTGACGGAAAAAAAAATAGTGTAAGTAAATTTTTTTTAGATATTTCCATTTATTTTCAAATTTCTGTTGAAACTTGTTTTTACATTCTGTTATGTAGGTATGTGTTTCCATTCATTGTGTTTTCTCATCAAACTAGTTGTTAACATACGTGAAATTGAAGCTAATAATTGTTTCTCAGAATTAGAATGATAACTATGGCATATTAAATTATGCACTATGCATTCTTTTTATATATCTAGTGATTAAATATTTTCTGCTTTAAAAAACTAGCTAGTGAAAATAACAAAGGCTCCCAAAATTGAGGTATATTAATTTTTAAAAATTTTAACTATTATCAAGATGGATTCAATGCACACTTTTATGAAATTTTTTTTGCTCGTACTAATTTAATAGGAGTAGCAATTATTGTATGCAGTTCCATTTTAAATCAACAACTTTTTTTCTGTCTATGAAAAACTACATAAAATAAATGCATTGATTTTCAACTTATTTGACTAGAATTTTAGTATAATCAAGATATTTCTATTAGTTTTAATTACTTAGTGCAAATATAGTTTGACATTTTTCGATGATTCCATCATTAAGGACTACCTTCCCAGCCCTAATGTTGCCATAATTTCCAATAAAGTAGGATGTAGCTGGCTTGGCATCTAACAATATGACCATCACTCTCAAGAATGATAAATTTAATTTGTGACTACATTCTAGAATCATCTAGGCTTTAAAATGTAGTCTCTTTTCATTCAAACATTTTTCAAATTACAGTTACATTCTTTATTTGAAAAAAGATGGTTTCCCTCTTTTGTATCCCCCCATTGTGCCTTCCTTCTAAAAGTTTTGTATGATTCCTTTTAATCCAGTCCATTTTAGCTTTTTTAAGTGATTTCTTCCTTCTTTAAAATCCAGATATATTTCATCATATGTTGTTACTTTTGATTGTTCATTTTTTTTATAAAATAAATAGCTAATAAGTCTAAACTTTGTTATTGAAAGTAGTTGATCTGATATGTCTTCTATTAACTTTTAATACAATTTTTATTCTAATGCTATAGTTGTTTGTCATTTAAATTCAAATAGAAATAAATGGACGTTTTATGTTGCTCTATACTTGAACCATATTTTATATCATCAAATAAATGTTTGATCTGTCTATTTTTTCTTACTTTCAGTGAAGTTTGAGAGGTGAATATATGTTATTTAATGGCACAAAAATAAGAAAATACATATATTATTATCTACTTTTAACCTTTCAAATTTTAATTCTTTCACTTCAAAATGTATTTATGAATGTATGTTGGATCTTTGTTTTCTATTACACTGCACTCTTACATAAAATAATGAAATGAAAAAGTTTAATTTATAATATAAGGTTTAATTAGAATTGTAGCACATAATTTCTACCAGACTTGAAATCATTGAATGATAATTTAGTGTATCTTCGGTTTTGGTAGTTATTGATTATAAAGTTAATTTATCCATAAATGCAATTAAACACAAGATAATATGTGCAAAGTTTACAAAAGTAATTCATTTTTCTTTGCCTTGTTCTGCTAAGAGCTAGGTTAAAACTTATTGCTTCACTTTTGTTAGGATATGTCAATTCTTCCTTAGGGAAGATGTTAATTACTTTTGAAATATTTTTTCATCAAACCACAAAGAATATGTATATGTTACCGTGAAAGACCGAAATTTGGAAAATGTCGACTTTCACCGGTGAATGTCAACATTCACATAGTAATGTCACCGGTGAATGTCAACATTCACATTTGGAGAATGTCGACTTTCACCGGTGAAAGTCGACATTCTCCAGTTTCGGTCTTTCACAGTAACATATATTTACTGAACACATTCATGTAATATAACATGAAATAAAGTAATAAATCTAAAAAATAAATTTACCTTGAAATATTTGTAATAGTTGTTTATAACAGGGGTGAAAATCCTCCGTGGATCCGCGATTTTCCGCTTTTTTGAATTATTTGTAAACTGATATTTATATAGGACTCTTTTGTGACTTTTTCTCTTATAAAGCAAAATCTGAGTTATATAATTTAGGTTTATTATATGTATTTTATAAAAAATATTGATATTATAAAACATTATTAATTGTATCTATTTTAAGAAAGTGAGTAAGAAAAAAATTGGTTTTATAATGTTAAAAATAAGTATTTGTAATTGAAAAAATTCATACATGGCTGTAAGCAAGACCATATTTGTTTCATAATTTTTTTTGTGATGAGTAAATCATTCAGTAATAAGTGTTTACTTATGTCTTCCTTAATAATGTATGTCGCTATTCACGTAAAAATGTAGCTACTGTCGTGAATTTTCCTCGTTTCTGTATCTTTGCTGTTTTCACCCCTGTTATAATTACTTGAATATGTTGAATTTCATTATAAATTATTGCAATATTTATTATATGTATTTCATTTGTTATTGGTAATAAAGTTTAATAAGACTGGTACCTACTGGTAAGATATACATAATTTTGCACTAAAACTTAAATTTTAACTTAATATTCCAAATGTTGCAGCTAACAAAATATCCAGATATGTGTCATATTTGTATATGAAGAATTCAAAGAATTAGTTTTCCGACTATAAAGCAGTTCTTTAAATTTTAAATATGGAAAGTTTTTGCTGTGTATAAAACTTTTACATGGGGAATGGTAAAATTCTGTTTCAAAATATTTTTGGTATCTGTAAGCTGTATGCACTCTTTCCTACTTCTTTAGCAAAATCAGATTTACTATATAGGAATGTTAAAAATTTATTATTTTTTGGGGGGAGATTTGCATATGTGTGTTTATTTTTTCATAATACTCATTAGATTCAACACCAAAAATATGTTCTTTCATTCTTATGATTTGCCTTTTAAACTGTAAGTGTCTGATAAGATGGGCCCAAATAGTGCTTTTATTGTTTGAGCCCAGTTTTCTTTCATGAACAGATATATAATGTTCACAGGTTGTAAAAATCCTTTACTTTGACTAAAGCGTTGATAGTTTGACATAACCTGAGTAGTGCTTCAGGTGGTCGTTATACAAAGGCGAGGTTTTCAGAGTATGCGCAGGACTAAGGGTCATGGGTTCGAGACAAAATTATGCAGAACATCTGACATGTATTTGAGCCGAAATGACTTAATCTGCCTTAGTAGGTCAAATTTTTCACATGGGTGTGGTCAGTAGTTAATTTGGCTCTTGTGTGGCAATTCGAAAGGTGTATCAATTTCAGTCATGTTAGAACAAAGTTTTACGACTAAGAATAGCAACAGCACTAACAGATCTACATAAAGTGTGTGCGATGTTGTGTATGTAAAAAAATGGCAACTAATGTAATTAATTGGTGTTTTTTAATTTTTTTCGGTAAATTGCCTATATATGAATAAAGGCCGTTGGTGGACACATGATTTCGCAACCTATCTGCAGAGATCAAGGGTGTCAAATGGCAGATTATGTTACTCATAAAAGGTTTTTTCCTGCAATTTATTATTATTTGCTAAGGATTAAGTGTCTAATGTAACTTGTAAAAGAAGAGCACTAAAAGTTGCAGCTATGCTACTGGATGTGGTGTGGAAGTTTGGACCATGGCATGCCTGGTAAGGAGTGGTCTCCTCTTGTCATATGAGCAAAGTTCAAAATTGGGAGGTTCTTCCCCATATTACCTTCATGTAGCTTTTGAAGTAGAAATTCAAATAATTAAACTTATCCTTAATACATAGGATCCTAATTAATAAAAGAGCTGAACTAAAATTGATTTAGAAATAACAATTCATCTGCAGGTATACTTCGTGTTGATGAAGTTTTGTCCTCAGGTATGGTACTTGCAAATAACTGTGTCCTTCAGTACAGTACCTGAAAATAATGATATCCTTAATTATAATAACCTTGTTCTTAATTTTGTTCTCTGTATGATGAAGATATGATTTTACAAACCTTTGTTAAACATGCTGGCAATCTGGGGAAATTTAGCTACACATTATCGTGGTCATACAGGTGAAAAGCCCTTTTCTTGGGATTTACGCAACAAAGATTTTTCTCAGAAAAGTTATTTAACTCAGTATTTTCTAACTTGTACAATTGTACCCTTTTATCTTACCCTTTTTTGTGATGTGTGTGGTAAAAAATATCCCCGGAAAGATGTATTAAAAGTGCATTATCGAATGTAAACAAATGAAAAGGCCTATTCTTGCGATGTATGCTATAAAGAATTTTCTCTTAAAAGTTCCTCGCCCACCGCCATCATCAACAGCTTAGCTTGTGTTAACAGTGCCTAGGGCGTGGTTTTTATTTGCCCCTTATCATATTTGACTTTAAAAAGTGACATACACTCATTAACAGTTTTTCACCATGTGGCATAGCGATGGTAAGTGCATTCGGGGAGTAATGCATTTTTTTTTTATCCCAATCAATCCGTGGCTTGACAAGCGTAAATGATTTTCTGGACATTCTACTATTTTTTAGACCATGTTCAATTGTTTTCTTTTTTTAAAAAAGCATAAACACAGTAATATTTTGTCTCTATGCACCCAGACATCTACACCCGTCTTGTCCACTCTGCTAGGCCACTGAGTTCAGAAGACAATGATCCGTTTTTGTTTTAATTTTTTTTTAATAAATAGTCATTTATATGGAAATTTCTTTTTATATTTTAAAAGAGTAATAAATTTTCGTTTTCTTTACCAGGTTACTTCTTTGATCTCTGGATGCAACAGAAAGCAAAACATTGTGATTAGATAATTATCCTTGATAAAACTTCAGCTCATTTTTTAAAAGAAAAGCATCAGTGCAGAACATTCAAGATGGAGACATATATCAAGATGAATGAAACGCATTTGATCAGTGATCTGAGTGTGCAAACATTTGATACTGATAAAAATATCGAAAATGTAATTCACACAAAGAAGAAATATTTCACATGTGATATCTGTGGTCAGAAATTTCTTCAGAAACGACTTTTAAGAAAACATTTTCATACCCATACGAAAGGTAAAGCTTATTCTTGCGATGTGTGTAGTAAAGGATTTTCTCAGAGAGGTGATTTAAATCGACATTATCGTATTCATACAAATGAAAAGCCTTATTCTTGTGTTGTCTGTGGAAAAGGATTTTCTCTGAGAGGTAATTTATCTAGACATTCTCGTATTCATACAAATGAAAAGCCTTTTTCTTGCGATGTGTGCAATAAAAAATATTCTCAGAAAAGTAGTTTAAATGTGCATTTTCGAACTCATACAAATGAAAAGCCGTTTTGTGATATATGCCATAAAGTTTTTGCTCAGAAACGTTATTTAATTGTGCATTTTCGAACTCATACAAATGAAAAGCCTTATTCTTGTGATGTATGTGGAAAGGGATATTCTCAGAGAGGTGATTTAAATCGGCATTGCGAAACTCATACAAATGAAAAGCCCTTTTCTTGTGGTGTATGTGGTAATAAATATTCTCGGAAAAGTCGTTTAAATGAGCATCTTCGAACTCATACAAAAAAAAAACCTTATTCTTGTGATGTATGTGGAAAGAGATATTCTCTGAGAGGTGCTTTAAATCGGCATTACCGAACTCATACAAATGAAAATCCCTTTTCTTGAAATGTATGTGTTAAAAAATATTCTCACAAAATTGATTTGAATGGACATTGTTGAACTCATGCAAATTGAAAACACTATTCTGGCGATGTAGAAAAAGATTTTGCAAATGAAATATTCATCATTACATTCATATAAATGATAAACCATATTCGGGTTATATCTGTGTTGAAGAATATTCTTGGAATAGTTATTTAGATGTTAATTATCTTGAATTCATATAAATAAAAAATTCGTATTCTTATGGTTGTGTGTAGTGAAGATTTTTCTGCATTGATTTTTTAATTAAGGTTTCCCTACTCATACAAATGACATGCTTTCATCCAGCAATGTATGCAGTAAAGAATTTTCTCTTAAGGTAATTTAATTGAACATTTCATTATTAAAAAATAAATTTTAAAAAATAAAAAATGTTATTTTTGTGGAGTTTGCAGTTGATGATTTTGTCAGAGAATTAATGTCATTGCACTTTGCTAGAATTTTACAAATGAAATGTTCATTCTTTTTATGTATGAAGTGAATAATTTTCTCAGAAATATTGTTTATAAAACCTTTGCTTGTTATAGGTTTGTTTATGCCTTTTCTAAGCACAATAATAGGAATCAGCATTATAATTATTGAAATAGAAAAATATTATTTACATTATGTTTGTATTAAGGAATTTTCTTGCAAAAAAGTTAACAGTATTGTTTTCACAGGGATTGATGAGAGGGGTTACCGTTCATTTGGGCCACAGCCCTGTAAATCTGACAGATACGGCTTGATGAAAATGGAAATTATACCTTTCAGTTAATGCAAATACCAAATGAAGATAATTTATTAATGAATAATAGTTAAAAGAAATATGTGTTCTGATTTTTTTAATTTTCAAGGATTAAAAACAAATCAAATTAATAAGGGGATATTAAAAGGATGAGAAATTTATGGGTGGCAGAAGAAGTTAAAGTGAGCGAAAACACTCGGGGGGAAAAGTTTGTCACTCATGGACCGAACTCCACACCGAGTTGGATTAGAAGCCTTGGCAATTATACTATCGGGACATACAGGTCGAAGGTGAAACAGGGTCTTTGGCGATTTCGACTGTCATTTACATTGTAGTTTGAGATTTAGATTGAGAAATCTAGAATTTGGTACACACTTAAAATGTCGCCAAAGCAGTAACTTGACCGCTGCACTTCATTGACGCCAATTCGCCAAAGGTAATGAAAGTTATACTTGCATTAGCTTTGCCGTCTTGGCACCATTTTAAGAGTGTGTACCAGCTTCTAGATTTCAACCGGCGGGTTTGATAAAATTTATTTGCAAGTTTTTGAATGAGTCCAAGTGGTTGACCTGAACGTTCTCTGACTCGCCTAAGCCCATCTGCTTCATTTCTAACTTATCTATTTTGAATTATTTCATCCAAAGTTTCATTATATTGTAAGAAATATTGTGAACTCAATATCTTGAACACATTTTTTGAGAGAATTTTTTTTTACACCAAAGACGAATATAGTAGTAGGCTATTCTAATGAATTTATGCTTAACATGGCGAAGGCTATCTGTTTTGTTTCGTAAACAAACTGATCGTTGCCTTTTGACAATAAGTAATAAGACTGATTTCTGTACCACGTTCCTTAGCGTTTTTATTATATAGATTATATTTCTGTCAAAATAAAAGTTGCTTTATTTACAAAATGTGTTTTTGTACATGCATCAAATTAAAGCTTGGCTGTAGAGATAGTTTAGAAATCTCTGTAAATCTAGGGTTAATCCAATTTCAAGTGTATGGCGCAGAAATTTTCTTTAATAGTTCACTAGCACTTTCGCGTTCATCCACACGAGCGATAAAGTATTACAAAGCTTGCTGTCCGTATTTTAATTTGAAGCATTTGGTCACTCTTTAAGCTAATGGTAAAATTTTGGGGTCGTATTTAGGGGAAAGGAAGCAGAAATGGGGAACTTCAGCATTTTTTTTTTTTTAATTTTTCTAATCGATCGAAAGAGTAAATTCAGCATTTTTATTTTTCTAATCGATTGAAAATGCTTCAAATTTAACAATAACATTAAAAAAAATTATAGGCAGTTTTTTTATATATATATTTAAAATCTAAGTTCGCTTCTCGGATGACGTGGGAAAAACGATCCATTTTGGCGCGAAGTGGGGCTGATGTCATATGTGCCCAAACAGCGGAGAGCTCCCATTCGCTCACTATATAGATTTTGCTTTTTTTTCTATATTTTCCGACCACCGCATCAGACAAAATAATGTCGGACAGATACAAGTATTGTATTGTTCCTAAATGTGTTAATACTATAACAGCACCCAGTGAGTAATTTATCTATATTATATCTATTAACCCTCTGAGTGTTTCACACGTATTTCTACGTTGACCTTGGACAACCCCAAAATCGTTAAACACGCATTTCAACGTGTGGTCGAAAACACCCCGAAATCGGTTTGCACTGAATTTTACGTTCATTGTGAACTGTCTCTAAAGTGCAACACACGTACTTTTCCTAATTTCTTACCCCCCTTTCTTGGTTTGACATCTTGATTGATTATCCGGGGAGAGCACAGGTCAACACAATGAAGACTGATAAGGATGTACTTACTGCAAATTGGAGATGGCACAGAATCCGAAACCCCACTCTCCCCTGTGGTGTGGGGAATTTTAATGCTATTTGCATTGAGGTTATATTTCCGGAAGAATTGCAGTGTCGGATTTTTTGTTTTGTTTAATGTCAGCCTGGTTTGATGCTATATTATGTTTCAAGTACTATTCTTTTAATACAATTTATGTGATATAAGATTTTTTTTCAATGCCTCAATGCTTTAAAGATCCATATCGAATGGTTACGTAAAATAGATATTGTGGTTTAAGTAAAATAGATTTTGTTCCAATACTGCATTCAAGCATAAAAAAATTGAAAGCCTAGGGGAAGCTAAGAAAATCTTCTATTTATATATAGTTAAACAGTGTTCTTGAATCAACACATTTCACCCACGTTCAACTAGTTTTATGATATTAATGTAAACTTCTTTCATATTAATAATCTCCATCTACTCATTTTTCATTTATAAAAATAGAGTAAAATTAAATTTTTGTCAAAAAATAGAGCAAGTTTTAAGGTATATGAAAATGATGCATTATTTTTATTGTTTTATCTTTCAGATCAAATCGAAAATTTCAGTTTTACAATTATTTCATTATATATGTATTTGATTTTTATTAAAAAAATTAATTTTCAGGTTTAAGTGTAATTTTTTTAGACTAGAACAGATTTTAACTTCATTATTACAACATTTAGAAAAATATGTTCTAAATTCATAAAAATTACAATGAAAAAATTCATTCCGAAAGATAATTATCATTTTATTAAATAATTATTAGCCGGAAATTTATTTTTAGGTCACTCTGAACTGAAAAAATAACGTACATGGAAATAAAAATTAAAGAAAGTGGAAAAAAATTTTATTTTTTACATTGTAAAATATTTTCTTTTTGTTAAAGGCAGGGGAAAATATAGTTTAGATGAAAACGTTATCGACTAAATTTAATGTTTGGGTGTGTGATCTTATCAGACTTTTAATAATCTTATTATGAGACTGATAATATCTGCAGCTTAACTCTCTTACGTTTATTTGAATAATCAATGAAGATGTTTATTTCTTGCTTAAAATAAAAGAAGACAAAAATATTTCTCAGAAAATATTATATGAATACTGTATTTGCGCATTAGTTCCTTGAAGCACAATTTTTTTCCTGATGTGTTATTAAGCATTCTTCTATAAATGATTAAAACTATATAGCTAAATTGAATTGCTTTCGGTAAATGCATGCCAACTGCAAGTTAAATTTTCATTCATGCTCTGAGAAAAGAAATCCACTAATATATGTTAGAAACCATTGATACATCCAGATCCACTAATAACAACTTTGAAGACTGATCTTTCAGTAATAATAGCAGTCTCTGGCTTTGGATTATTTCAAAATATTACCGTCACCTGCCAGATCATGTGTTTTATTACATTATCTTATGCGTGCATGCTGTAATTTGTAAGATGTAATTTTTTTATAAAATTATGATTTATCTGCTCCATTTTCTTCATTCTGAACTTTAATAAATAATATTTCAACTGTAAATAAAATATTTATTTTCTATATGTTTTGACATTTTTTATTTTATTTAACTTATTTGAAGAGTAAAGGGTCAGTTTTAAGCTTGTTAAATTTGCTTTATATTTTCGAAAAGAACGGTACGATACGAAACGGCCCCCAAACTTTTTTGTATTCCTCACCGAGAACGGCCAAAACATCTATGAAGTGTCACTATTTTGTCGTCAATTAACAATTTTTACCAATGATACCATTTTAATAACTTTTACTGATCTTAAAGAGCACGGGAATTTTGTCAGAAGTATTTCTTCAGTGAATCAATCATGCTATACCCACTGGCGGATTTTGTCAGTATGGGGACACAGGCGCAAAATTGCTGTGAGGCCCCTCCCCCTACCCAATGTC